>JACWBX010001393.1:0-15100 GCA_014622435.1 Polypedilum pembai
AGTTTCCAGCTATTGTAGTTTTTGAGATCTTTTGCAGAGTCCGAAAATGTTTTATATTTTAATTGCGACTAACTAAAAATCAACTAAATTTTAGTCGATTAAAAATAAATCACTAATCGATTAAAATTTAGTCATTAAACGGTTTCGGATTCTGAACTTGCGACTTACCGAATAGCCGAACAGTCAGCCAAAATGAAGATAAAAATTGCGCTAAAAAAGATTCTTTATGACTGATGGACTTTACCTTTTAAAATTCTCTCCATGTATGGTTTGGTTAATAATAATTAACTTTCATTTCTCTCTTTTACAGAGATCGTGAATTGGAGATTACAACACTTGAAGAAGAGCGTCATAAAGTACGTGAAAAAGAGCACGGAAAGAATTATCTACTTGAAACGTATTTAAAAGGTCTTCCTGATTCAGATGATAAACAGGAACTTACAGCAGGCAACAGTGATTCGGGTGTACATACAGAAGAGACAGCAGCATCACCGGAAGTTCAACATGAAGATGAAATTAGTGACACTTTAATTCCTCTCAATCATGAACCAAATCCTGTCAAAGTAACATCATCAAGTTCGAAAAAATCCTCGCATCGTAGATCAAAACGTGAACATGAATTACTGCGTGAACATCAATCGACGAAAGAATATTCGAGTGCAATAAGTAGCAAGCAGGCAGAAGCAAATGAGGGACCAATTAATAGTGAAGTAGCGGCACAAATTGACATTCTTGAGAAACTTATCGTTCTCAACAAGCATTTACAGCGTGAAGAGGAGTTGTGTGTACGGTTGAGTGCAAAAATAAAACGCTATGAGGCAGATGCTTCGGGACTCACAGAAGCACAAGTTAAGGAATCACTGAAACGCGTAGAAGAACAGTTAAATGCAAAAAATTGTGAAATCGCACAAATGGAAGGTGAAATTAAATCGTCAGATGAAGCACTTAGTTCAAAAACGGATGTGTTGAAAAAGCTTTATGATGAGCTGGAGGAGGCTGAAGTAGAGCATAGAAAATTAGAAATGAATAATGATATTGTCGATGGTGCTGCATCAACTTCAACAATTCCTATACCACCAGCATTACCACCACTTAAACTACTTGAACAACATAAGCTACTTAAACAACAGCAACAACCGCATCTCAATGATGAACTTGGAATGAGTCGAGAATACTTGGCTGAAAATATTTATAATATTAGTAAATTGATATTAAAAAGAAGCGGTCAAATGATGCCAATGAATGTCAATAGTGCTTTACAACAACAACAACAAGCCCTGCCAATGGCAGCAACAGCAGATAAAAGAGTCATTCAAGCGCAAATTCATTCTATTCCAACAAGTGTTCAACAACAACAACAACAGCAACAGTGTAAAAATTATAATGAGGCAATGCGCGCATCAATGAATTACTTAGCAACGATCAACCAAAGACTTCAAAAGAGCAATAATCAATACATTGAAAGCGATATCAATAATGCAAATAATCCAATAATTCAAGCTACCCAATATAAATTAAGTCCAAAGAAACTTTTGATCAATACCCAAGCGTGTGGCAGTCGAAATAATATAAATAATATTTATAAGCGAAACATGATTTTACAACCAAATGAATTAACTACTCAACATACAGATGTTTCACAGTTAGGCACTTTAGTTTGATTTCTTTTGTTTTTTTCACTATTTGAGCTTTGTGTGGCACATAATTTTTTATAATTTTTATAGCACAGATATAAGATAAAAAAAACTTACTTGTTTTTATTAGGTTTCAGCACTTGTATAGAATACTTGACTTTTTTTGTGAAAAGTTGATTTTGTTTATTTGATCAAAATTTGGCAAATTCATATTAAAGTCAATCATTCTTAGATAGTAAGTCACTCAGCAATAGCAAAATTTTAAAAAGAAAAAACTGAAGATATTTCTACCAAATTCTGTCTGTTGAGTGACCTACACCATGATTCTTGAATTTATTAAGTATTTCGACCAAATTAAATAAAATCTATTTTATACAGTTTGTCACTGGCATGCTTATTTTTATACAAATTGTCTTATTAAATTTCATTCAAATTTAATTTAATTTGATCAAATTTTTGCTAAATTTATATGCTAAATTAATAATTTACTAATTTTTACTAAAATTTTGACTGAAATAAAATAAAATTTGAATAAATTAGAAACACTTTCAAGTAAGTCAAGTTGCATGCAAGTTGCATAAAAACTAGTCAAGTAAGCATTCAAGTGTCAAAGCCTACTTGTTTAAAATTTTTTAAAAAATAATTTGAAATATTTTATTATGTCATTCAAAAACAATAATCAAAAAATTAATGTCAAAATATGAATAGCAAAATCAAAGTAATCATTGAAACTCAAAAAATTTGTATGAAACTAACAAAAAAATCTAACGAAAATTTTTGTTAATTTGTTACAAGAGTTCTTCCTCCTTGGTGCAGAACATACACAAAAACGAATGAAAAACCAAGCGAGCAGACACATTTTGCTCTTTATTGATTTTTGTTGATCTTTCTCAAAGCCCAAAGTCGACTTATAAAAACTTATAAGTAAGTCGACTTCGAGCTCTGTTCTTTTTTGCTATTTTTATGTTTCTACGCCTGGATTAAAAAATTTATTCTCATAAACAGAAAGAACAGAAACAATTCAATTATTTTTTGCCTAGTCACAAGTAAGTAAGTTAATAACAATAATTTAAAAAGAAGAATTTTTGTAAAAAAAAAAAAAAGAAAATTTTCAAACAGTTTCTCTTGTAATGCTCATCATGTTGTGTTTTTATTATTAAAGAGAATAATAAAGAATATTTTCTCATTCATAATCGTTTTGTTTTGTCTTCTTCAACAGGGCACTTTATTTTTTTATTTTGATTTGTCTTTAGCTTGTTAGCATCATTTTGTCTTATTATTTCTCATGATCGTTATTCACTCTTTGCAGAGAAAAAAATTAATTTTGTTGTATTCGCTGAAAGGCCTCGTACAGAGAAGTTAAGAGTTGATATACGCAACGGTAAATTTTTTTTTTTAAGTTAAGGTTCAAGCAACTTTTGCAAATTGATTATAAGTCTAATTATCTCACATACATAGTCAATAATTGAAATTATGCCGCTAATAAACTACTAAAACATATTTTTTTCAAGTAAACTAATCAATTGAAAGATAAGCTTTTAACTAGGGGTAAAACTAATTCAGTGTTGTTACACAGGCGGCTTAGATTGCCTGTGATAATATTTACAAAATATTCCGCTAGATGACGCTTCAAAAACGATTTGGGCGCCATCTACAATTTTCATAACGGAATTTTTTGTAAACTATTATCACAGGCAATCACAGGCTGCCTGTGTAACAACACTGGTATTGAATAATCAAAATAAAGCAATTTCGTTTACATCATGCAGAAGCAACTTAGCTCATTTCTGATTTACCATTCTATGAATTTTTGTAAATTTAAATCATAAAAATAATTACAGGCGCAGGAAGGCATAGTTTATTGTTAAAGTCTCTATGCTCACGATTGCTATCCAAGCGAGATTTATTTATGAAAAATTTTCAAAAACATGTTTTCTGACTTTTATACGATTTTGAACGTTTTTGGCGAAAAAAATTTATTGACCAAAGATCATGGCCCACCGGCATGGACCAGCATGAACTGTAAAAAATCTGTTTTGATGGCTCACCTACGCATCGAGACCTTTCCAAAAAGTCCTCGATCATCTTCTACGACTTTCTATTCTCGAGTTATGACTGTCACAGCCAGCCAGCCAGCTATCGTGGACATAATAGCGTATTTTTTTTGCAAAAAATGCGCTAAGAAAAACAAAAATAAACAAATTTCTAAATTCGTTATATATTTATTTTTATTGTGAATGAAAACCTGTTTCCAAAGCATCTTCAAAAATCGTCAACTTTTATTTGATACACACAGAGAAAAATTTTTTTAACTGGCATAAAGTTTGTGTCAATAAAGCATAGTTATGAGACCTTAAAAAGCAAACTTTATTAGATTCATAAAGTGACAGTTGAGTGCATCGATAGCCGATTGGTTCGAGCACTAGATCAATTCCAACCTAGACCTTCAGACATTTGTAAGGTTTTGATACCTTAACTGCTTAGTAGCCGAAACAAAGATGTTTTTTCGATTCTGGAACGGACCTGACTGGCAGTGACGAGAGCCGTCAATTATACGTAGGCCAGCCAGAAGAGGAAAATCAGATTGAGGAAAGCTACAATAATTGAATTATAAATTGAGCCGCCATAAGGTCTCTCAGCCAGTACTGGCGAATCTATGTAAATAAAGCGGACCGTATTGACGTCACCCTGGGTGGGGCTCACTCAAAGAAAAAAAAATGTTAAAAAACTTTTATAAGCGACATAATGAGCAAATTTTATTAGCTTTTTAGGTCTCATAATTTTGCTTTATTGACACAAACTTTATGCCAGTTAAAAAAAAATTTTTCTCCGTGCACCCATGGTATTTTTATGAAATCAATATCGTAACGAGCGGATCAGTGTCTTATGACGGATCAGTGTTCCGTGGCAGATCAGTTTAGCACTGACATCTCATGAAAAGTTCTTTCAAAACTTTTCAAGAGTACTTCGGTGCCAAGCTTCTTCGTATTTCCTTTTCTAACACTCAATACATTTGTCAATTAGACTGTTTAAAACAAGTTTTCTTTCAGAATTTTACATTTTTGTGTAGTATCGAATCAAAAGTAACAATAAAAGCTTTGCTCGCATTTGGTGACTTGTTACAGATCAGTGTAGTAAGTTGTTGAACGTTTGACTTCGTCAAACGATGAGCTCCGCTCAACCAACATGCTCGCGCTACGGTCGAGTCATATAAGAAGTACGAGCTTAGCTCGCACTGGCGTAACAGATCAGTGTAATAAGTACTTTGCTTTTTATATTATTCGGGAGCTTTTTGAACAACACAATGCTGAATCACCATGCACTGCCACTCATCACAAAAACTTGTTGCCATTATCATCTACGTGTCTAGTCCTTTTTAAAAAGTATCAATATTCCTATAATTTAATATTTTTAATTTTTGACATCATGACCATGGATTCCATGCCGATGCATTTTATACTATTTGGCACTGGCCTGTTGTCGATACTATCCCAAATTATCTTAAAGCTTACATGTTGTACACGTCAAGACCTTTCCAACGATATGCTATACTTCTATGTTATGAAAATTTTTTCTGACATGTTTTCTTTACGTTTAAAGACATTTGGAAAAATGTTGACCAACATCATGCCGGACCATCATTGACCGGCATGCACTGGCCCATGATCGACATTATTCCTTAAAAATTTTGTTGCTATTGTAGTCTACGTGTTAAGACCTTTCCAAGGAGTACTCCTATATTATGAAAAAGTCGATTTTTAACATGCCCTAGTGCCTGCAGTTCATGGGCATCATGGACCTCACTTACACCAATCTTCACCAAAAGTTGATACGACCTTAATTTTGGGTCGCTGATCACGAATCTGCAAAAATTTTGTCAAAAAAATTTAATCTGTGACCAGCATCCAGCTGACATACGGACAAACAGAGCAGTTTTTGGGCCATAACTCGGTCCAGGAGTGACCAATTGACAAGCGGTTTTTTTTGTTCGACGTGGAATTCGGAAGCAGTAATTTCTATACTAGATGTTTACATGTTTTTATGCAGCGTTTTAGAGAAAAATGCGAAAAACAGGTTTTTTGAAATCAACAAAAGTAATACTTCGGTTGCTGAGCACCGAAGTAAAATAAAACTTGTTATGTTAAACAATCTTTTAAGAAAAACGTCTTCTTCGTTACGTATTCGTTCGTTTTAGAAATTTTCATTTAGTATTTCTTTAGTTTTCATTGGTGACAGTTGAACGTGTGAAATACTTAAAATGTTATTCATCATAGTAACCGTAGCAATAATAATAATTTCAATTCTTTTGCTAAAAAGCAAATATAAAACTAAACAAAGTTTACTTGGTAAATTTGCATTGGTAAGTGATAAAAAATTAAATGACTTCATGTATGTTGATATTTTGTGATCTTCATCAGGTTACTGGCGGTGCAAATGGATTGGGACAACAAATTTCACTTAGATTAGCATCAGAAGGATGTCATGTTGCTATTGCTGACATATGTGATTGTGATGACACCATGAACAAATTAAAAAAATTCAATATTCAAAGCAAAGCTTATAAAGTTGATGTGTCCGATTTCAAACAAATTTTAAATTTGAAAAAGAAACTGAATGAAGAATTTGGTGATATTGATATTTTAATTAACAATGCCGGTCTAATTGTTTTTAAAAATATTGCTAAACAGTCATATGAAGAAATTGAAAAATTAACAAGTGTCAATATAAATTCAGTAATGTTTGTATGTTTACACATTTTAACTTTATTACGCATTTTTGATAACAACAAATGCAGCTTATACATTCACTTTGGTTCAGTGTTGTTGCACAGGCAGCCTGTGATTGCCTGTGATAATATTTACAAAAAATTCCGCTATGGAAATTGTAGGTGGCGCCTCAATCATTTTGAAGCGCCATCTAGTGGAATATTTTGTAAATATTATCACAGGCAATCACAGGCCGCCTGTGTAACAACACTGCTTCGGTTGTTCAGCTAGCTTAAATGTCTCTTTTAGATATCAAAAACTGCAATAGCTAGAGACTAGCGAATTTTGTGTAAGGTTCAGAGTTGAAAAACTGCCAAATAGCTGCCGCAGCCATGGCTGCGCAGCCAGGCTGCCTTTCAACTCTGGTATGGTTTGTGCTATTGAATTACTGGCTTATCGCTTAGATAGAAAGTTGTCATTGATTGCATAAATTGAAAAATTACGATTAAAATTTTCCATATTGAAAATTATAAACAAGAATTATTTTGCGGCGACGCGTTTAAAGCTTCGCGTTAATTTTTAATTTTAAATTTGACTAAACCGTTATTTACAAAATAATAAAATCTGCTTTAAAAGCTGCTTAAATACAAGATTCACACATTGAATTTTCTTGTTTCATTCAAATACAAAGTAGGTTTTTTTCTTTCGGTAAAGTCCGGGAATTACTGACTTCGGAAACAACTTTATACAAAATTCAAAATTTTTTTTTAAATTTTTGTCAATTTAAAGAATTTTCATATGTTTTTCTAAATAATGCACGTAAAACATAATAAAAATTCAAAATCAGTCCTTTTAGTGGGATTTACAAGAAATTTTTGTAAAATTTATATTGCTATAAAAATTATGAAAGCGATAAAATTATCAGCAATTATTTAATTCATTTAGTTAAATAAGTGAAAATTTATAGTTTTCAACAACATTTTTTTAAAAAATTTTGGTGATTTTGATAATGTTTTTGTCTCATTTCCCGGGAATTTGAAAAATCTTAATGCAAAGTTAACTGCGATGGACATTTTAAATAAATTTTTATTTGCTTAAACCAGCAAGATTTGTACTTAAAAAACCATCTGAAATTCTTTTTTTGACTTGATGCCAGTGTTGTTACATAGGCGGCCTGTGACTGCCTGTGATAATATTTACAAAAAATTCCGCTATGGAAATTGTAGATGGCGCCTAAATCTTTTGAAGCGCCATCTAGCAGAATATTTTGTAAATATTATCACAGGCAATCACAGGCCGCCTGTGTAACAACACTGCTTGATGCACTCATAGCAGTTCTAATTATTGTACCCAAATTCAAAAAGCTGATAACAATTTGCTTTAACATTTTTATTTAAGTTGAAACTTTTGTTTACAAAAATGAATTTGACAATTTTGTAATTTGTCAATAAACACTGATCTGTGGCATCAAAAATACATCGATCTGTCACTCATTTAGATGTGTTTTTAATTTATAGATGACAAAAGCTTTCTTAGATGATATGATGAAAAGAAAAAGTGGTCATATTCTTTCAATTTCATCACTTCAAGGAATTTATGCATTTCCTCATTCAATCGTTTACAGCAGTACAAAATTTGCAGTTACTGGTTTTATGCTTGCATTAAAAGAATTTTTGAGGACAGAAAAATTTAATAATATTTTTACTACAATAATTTTCCCACATGTTATCGGAACAAATAAACATATTTTCGAAGTAGTTGATTCTGAAAGGTAAAAACAAAAAATTTTGCTAAAAATATTTAAATAACGTAAAATTTATAAATTTTAGAACGCCATTTATAACACCAGAAGAAGCAAGCGAAATAGTTGTTGAAGCTATAATAAATCGCTCATCTTTTGTTACAATTCCTTCATATTTTAGCATAGCTGTTCCTTTTTTTAATTTATTACCATTTTGGCTTCAACATATAGTCAGAGATTTTCGTGCTGAAGATTCATTTCTCAATTAATTGAAGAAGGCTTGGACTTTTAGTCGGGCTGAAAAAATATTTCTCTTTGATTATGCTAACTTTTATTCTAAAATCAAATTTTATGTCTTTTTTGTCTTATATGAAAATTATTTATGATAATAAATTTTTGATTATCATGATTGCAGAGTTGAATAAAAAAAAAAATGCTTCCTACAGCCTGCCATGTAGTTTAATTGAATTTTTTATTAATTCTGCTTCTTTTTCAAAATCAACTCGGAATGATTTGCTAATACAAAAATGATTTAATATCAATTTAGATCACAAAAACCAAACAGCTGTGTTGGCTTTTAGTTACTAGACTGATGTGCAGGTCATGCCTTTACAAGGCACTTTAGCAGATCTTTCTATGCTCCTGCATTTCGGAAGGCATTGGTTTTCAGCAGTTATTGGCCTTCTAGAGGATTGGTTTTTTTGGAAGACAGAAAAGCAGGCAATTGGGAAGGAAAACTAACTAATTTTCACGTAACCAGCTCAAAAAATTCACTGAATTTAGTCATGATCAAAACCAATTTAATATCAGGGAATCTGCTTTTGAATAACATAAAAATAATATTAAATCTAGCATGTGCAAATTTCTATTTTTGAGCAATTCTCAAATTAGATTAACTTTTCAGTTATAGATGGCGCTAAAATCGCTTTATTTTTTGTTTTGAAAATTTGTAAATTTTAAAATTTATTATCGTTTCTTCATTTTTATTAACATTCTTTTCTATTTTACTATCGAGTTTGACAAAGATATTTAGCTTTAATTAACTTTTTTATATCAAAAAACTTTTTGCAATAAATTTTAAAACAATTTTGGAAATAAATTAATTATTTAATTTAAGAGAAATTTGGATTCTCAAGAAAATTATAGAACCAATAAAGTTTGAGAATTGCTTTTATGTAGATGAATGTGTAAAATGAATTTTTGAAATTTTTAATCAATTGCATGTAAAATTTTTATCATTTTTCTGATTACCTTAATAAAGTTGTAGAATATTGTCATTAACAAATTCTGTCAGTAAGTCTACATGCTATTGAAGAATAAAAAAAGCTTTAAAATCAAATTGTGCATCATTTAGTGTGAAAATATAAATTTTATGAGAGCATTAATTTTAATTATTATTGAACTTCAATGTGACTAAATTTGTTTTTTTCTCTCAATCAATAAAGTTACTTGAGAGAGTGTCAGTAGTAACTTTAAATTGCTTCAATGTCGCCTTAAAGTAATAATAATTGTCGATTTTATGTATGTTACTTTACCGGTTCTACTCAAACTTACTATTGACTGCTAGCTAGCTGGTAATTTCGATGCCATTCACTCCAATGTTGATTGAAAGATTAATTCGATTAATGTCAATTATTCGGTTGAGGTGATGCAATTAACGAGAAAAAGGCAAAGAAGAAGAAGAAGAAAATTATGTGTACATGGAGAAGCTTATTCATAAATTTTTACACACACATTCTTTTACAGATCATTAATTTTTTTTTTCTCTCTCTTATTCAATTGGCACATAAAGAAATCTTTCCAAAAATGATTTCTCATCTTTCTCTCTCTTCCTTTCATATTCATTTGATGACGACGATGAAGACGATAACTTGTTAAGCTAATGAAAAAGAAATCATAAAATGAATTAACAAATTACTTTCCTATGAATTTTTTTTATTCATCTACCTGTTTTCCTTTACTTTAAATCTCTCTAATAATGAGGATCACAACGGAACTTTTACTATTGCTGCTGCTGCTGCTGCTGTTAATTTTTATTAAGATATCAATGAGATGACAATAATTTTAGAGATTTAATTCATATGTGAGTTGAATTAAATGAGAAAGTATTGATGTCTATAAATAGGTCAAATACTTAGAAATTTAATCAACTTCTGTTTTCAAAATAATTTGATTTTTAGCCTATTTTTCCAGAGCCTGAAGTCGACTAAAAATTCGTACGTAAATCAATTAAATTTTGTCGAATTAACATAAAAAGTTTTAGTCGACTTCGAGCTCTGTATGGAGCTCTTTTTGTATGGAAAATGTCGCTTTTGTCCGCACTTTGTCAGTCTGTCAGTCTGTTTCCGTAACTAATCTTTACTAGAATGATTTTTCGTTTAACTTTTTAAGTCAAATTATTGCTTATGATCATGATAGCTGTATAAAGGAAGATCTTTTCAAAAGTCCATGCCGGCTTCGTGTTATTGTACAAATAATGTTTCAATGTGGAAATGCATGCGAAATTTTCGTATATATATTGCATGCATACCGCATACATACTGCATATATGTGAAATTTTCGCATATTTTCAAAATGTTATAAAATTTACACAAGAAAATGAAAAAAAAAAAATAAATGAATTTGAGCCATGAATGTTGATTCTAGTGTTCCTGTAAATAAAATTGAAACCAATTTAAATTTAAAAAGTTTTTTTGTCAAAGTTTCAAAATTACAGAAAATTCTTTTTAATGAAATTTAAAACCAAATTTATGATATGATTTTGCCCGGCAGAGTTGTAAAATTAAAATCTACTTGTAGATTTTGGCTACTGGCCAGTAGTTTTAGTTTCTGTTTTGCCAGACTTAATTTTACTGATCTAAAGTGCTGATCCGTTATTGCCTCCAAAGGATGCGAACTCTATTATTGCGCTCTTATTTGAAATTTAATTTTTGAAATTAAGTCGAATTAACATTATTGTTTTAACTCGTCTTATTCTTTCAATTTCGTTTTCAGAATATATTTGATCCGAAAATAACGGACAATTCAAATTTAAATTTGAAAAAAGAAGCGAAAAAAACATTTCGATAAAAAAAATCTTAGTAGGCCAAGAAAATAACTTTTTTCAATATGAAATGTTTGTTTAGTATTTTCTCTATATTAGAGATCAATATGAGTTCTTTAAATACCCGGCGAACCAGTAACTTGATAACACAAATTAAATGCAAAAAACTGGAAGTTTCTGTTGTAATTTTCAAGTTTTTGTTCAGCAAACCAAAATGAATTTATAAGCTGTAAAATTAGAATCTACAGTAGATTTTGGTTACTAGCTACGAACCAATAGTTTAACAACTCTGAGCTAGATTTTCTATACAAAAAGAGTCCTAAAAATATATTTTTAAACATCTGATTTTAACTTTTCAATAAGTAAAACAAATGTTATAAAAAGAATATCAAAAAAAACATGTAAGCAAGAAATCCAACTTGGACCATTTTTCTTGATTGAATTTTTTGAAGCCGTTAAAAAATTTCTTTTAAAACTTAATTTTACTATGAATTTCTCATTATTTTTGTTTTTAATCTTATAGTGAGGAAATATTCAATCATAATCTATAAGATAAAGCACAATTAGTAAGAAAATTCAGTGATTTCTTTAAAATTTTGTATTCAAAAATGCAGCTTTAGAGGCATTTTCAGTGGATTTTTTGTCCAATAAAACATCCCTCTTGATTTGAATTTTAACGGCTAAATCGCGTATTGAAATATTCTATTATTTCTTGCATGTAAGTTAATTATTAAATATGCACGCACAGTATGAAAAGTTGATTGAAAAAAATTCTTGGTAATAATAATAATAAAACACTCTTTTTATTGAATTATATATGCTGGTTTTACATATGTATGGTAATAAATATTAGTCGTTAACCCGTAGGTTTCAATACGTCAGCGACAGCGATATCTTGGAATGGCTTCGGTGAAATGTTGTTGCATATTTGAGTGGTAAAGGGAAAAATTGCAAAAAACCCTCTTGTTGAATGTTGGATTTAATTATTTTTAATTATGAATCCACGAAGATGGTGACGGAAGGAAAAAGCACATGGCATAAAAAACCTTCCTCTTAACTTACAGCTAACTTATAGATTAGTTGAACGAGGTTCCTTATAGACTAAGACTTTTTTAAAACTTCTTTAAGACAATGTAGCTAACGATGATTGCATTGCAATCGTATTGATATTTGTTGATTCCCCTCGAATGACCAGCAAACAGAACAGCAGATCTAGTTGTAATTTCGAAAGCCAGCTTGAACTTCCTTTTAACGCTTCGATATCTTTCTCCACGGATGTTGTTTCAACTTGCCAGAGATTATTGGGCCTCGTTGGATCCAGAAAATTTTGGCGCCAAAAGTTAAGATGTTGATTTTGAAAATGGCGATTTAAGTCCATTTGCTTATTGATTTTGATTTAACTCTACAACTCTCTCCTTGGTGAGATTGTGAGTTAATTGTGTAGCTTATTGCGGAGTTAAAAAACTATTTAAATTAATTTTTAATTCGCGAGTGAAAAAATTTGCGACCTCACTCTTCGAAATTTTCGAGGGGAATGAAAATTCTTGGTAAGAAAAAACATCAACATTGCCTCAAAATTCTTTCTCTCCTAAAAAAAAGAAACTTCCAGCTGCGAGTATGCTTTGGTATCTTTCATTCTTAATCAATTACGTGTATCCTAATGACTTTGAGAGAGAGTTCAACAAAGCAACAGAAATATTTTGTCATGTTTTCAAAGTTAAATGTCTGCGACATGTATGTAGCCTGCGGATTACGAGAGAAAAAAAAAGAAATATTCTAAAGAAGAAAAACTTTTAAAAGACACAAACAAATTCAATTCCGGCGGAAATAATTAATTGCCTTAT
The DNA here is from genome assembly GCA_014622435.1 of Polypedilum pembai. NCBI lineage: Eukaryota > Metazoa > Arthropoda > Insecta > Diptera > Chironomidae > Polypedilum > Polypedilum pembai. The sequence goes on from JACWBX010001393.1 coordinate 12,969, forward strand.
GTTTTCTCTTCTCTTTCATTCTTATGAAAATATTTACATTTATATCATAAAAGAGACTTGAGAGATCTTCTTCAAAAATTTATAAAATTAATGAACACTTTAGAAAATGACAAAAATGAAAAGCTAAATGAGTGTGTGCGCGTGTTTATGTAATCATGTGTGGCGCAAAAATTATAATTTCTTCTTTACCGTTACTGTTGTTGTTGTTGCTGTTTTTTATGATGATTTTATTTATTTGAATAGAAAACCGCTTAGATAAAAGATGCAAAAAAAAAAGGTATTTTTCAGGGTTCCCAATTTGTAAAAATATGACGGTTATTTTAATCAAAATTTAAATTTGAACTAACGCGTTTCACTACAAAAGCTTTCAAATTTTCCTTGAGAAAAACGCGCTAAGGTCTTCATTTTATTGATTTAATCAATAATTACTTGATTTTTTTTTAGCATTTTTAATCTTTCTTGAATGATTTCTATTGAATTTAGCAAATAATCTAAACTGCATTTATCGTTTTCTCAGAAATTAAAATTTTTGTAACGAACTTTTAAAGGAAAATTCAAATTTAAAAAATAACGGTCAGTCGAGATCCTTTGAGATATTTTAAATTTTTGTTTTATATGATAAAGAAAACAACTCATTTTACTAAAAATAACAATTGAAAAGAGTTTTTAACTGTTCTTTTTTACTCAAAGAATTTAAAATTTTTTGCATTGAAATATTTGTTTGTAAAGAATGAAACATGATTGAAATGATTCATTATAGATGGCGCTAAAATCGAAACTAATTTATTATTGTTTAATAAACTTTAGCCAAGGTGTGGAAACTATCCGGATAATCGTTAAAATCCTCTAAATATCTTCAATTATCTCTGAGTTTCCACACCAAGACTTTAGCAGAAAACACGTCTTCTTTTTCTCCTTTGAGCTTTTTCATTGACTTTAAAATTTCTCATTTTCAAGTCATATTTTTAATGTATGAATGGATGTGTTACTACATGCAAAAGGATTCTTCTTATTCATGTTTAAGAAAATATATGATAAAATATTCCCATTAAAAGATGCTTCCTTTCAGAGTTGTTAAACTACTGGTCCATAGCCAAAATCTACTGTAGTCAAATAGACCTTTTGTGAAGTTAGCCAAATTTCAGCTGGTCAAATTTTCAGAACAAATTTATTTCGGCCGAATTTTGGCTAACTTCGCAAAGGTCTATTTGGCTATAGTAGATTTTGGTTACTGGCTACGTAGTTACTACTGAAATAATTTAACAACTCTGAAACGAAGCAGCCAAATCGCTACTTGTTGCCAAAAGCTGAAAAGTAGATTTTACTTTTACAACTCTGCTTTCTTTTATAGCTGAAGCAGGAAAGAAAATCAATTGAAATGTGAAATAAATGAAGGTTTTAGTACCAAATGGATGAGTTTAAAGATGAGAAAAAAGAAAAAGAATTCCTTAAAATCACAAGTTTAATTAGCATATGATAATCTACATATTCAAAATTCCAAGGGTTTAGAACTCTTGATAGCGAAAACAAAGTAACCATTGAAACTCAAAAATTTTATATGAAACTATCAAAAATTTTTGTCAATTTGTTAGATTTTTGATTTTTTGAGTTTTTCCCCTTTTGTAAAATTCAATAATAAATGCTTTGCTTGCCTTATTTATAAGCGCAAATTCATTATACTTTAAATTAATAGATTAATAATAAATTATTTTTACATATATTTTGTTTACGTCTTAAAATAGTGTTTGTTTTAGTAACATAATAACACGGAGAGAAAAACTATTTAGCACTCATAACGATTTTGTGTCAATAACGCAGTTTGTTAACTGGCATAAAGTTTTTCGTTATGTCAGCTAGAAAGTTTACTTTATGAAACTTATAAAGTTATGTTTTTTCTCTGGCATAAAACTCTTTATAAGACTCATAAAGCCAATTTTTTTAGCTGTCATAAAACTTCACTTTATGACTCTTATAAATTAGCTTTTTAACTTAAAAAAAATAAACTTTTTAAAGTCCTATAACTTTTTTCATAATTTTTATATACTTCGCAAGTGGAAATTTCTAATATTTTTATTGGTCGTTGCTGAGAATTGAAACTAAGCGGTCTTCGTTCTGAAACAAAATCCTTACTT
>JACWBX010001394.1:0-39456 GCA_014622435.1 Polypedilum pembai
TGATAATTTCTATTTTATTCAACTTTAATTAAACTCAATAAAAGTAATGAAATATAAATTTTTCATTATAATTTCAAATCTGAACAGAGTTCCAAGTCTGACAAATTTCTGCAATTTCTCCTTGATTTATTCTAAAATTTTATTTCATTTCAAAAGTTTTTGAAGCAAATGACTAAGTAAACAAAATTATTTTACTTTGTTCAAGTTTAATAAAAATAATAACTTAAAAAATTTCTGTTATAACACACGTAGCTTGACAAACAAATTTTCATCACCAAACAACCTAATTAAACAATTGAAAAAATTACTAATTATTTTATTTCATCTAATTTTTCTATTATTGTTATTTAGTTTCTAAAAATAACCTCAAAACAACTTCGAAACAAACAAATACCGCAAATTAATCAAATTTTAATGTCTAACCAGGGTCAATAACTCTCACCAAAATAAGCTATTGCCTTCAGAACATTCACAAAAATTTATAAAAAATGTCTCCTTATTATAAGCAGAAAAGAATTTTAATCATTTCCGTTTTCATTTCATTTCTTTACAGAAACTTTTGTAAACTTTAATTCTTTTCTTTCTCATTCTAGTTAGACAACAAAGTTGTTAATTAGCTTATGCTAGACAGTTTTTTCTCTTCATAATTCTTTAAATTAATTTGCGAGAATGAAAATGCAGAAAGAATTTGTCTAATTACATAACGATGGCGACAACAAAGAAGAAAAAAAAGTCGTGACAGAATTATTAAAATGAAGATAAAAGTGCATTAAAATATTTTAAAGTCTGACAAATTTCAGCAATTTTTTTATAAAATTAGGTCAAATTAAAAAAATTCTTTAGACTCAGCTAAAAACTCCTTCTTGAATATTAATAAGTAAAAAAAAGTTCTCATCATCAATTTTATTCTTCCTTCTTTTATTCTTCTCATTCTTATGCTGACATTCTCATGTCAGTTTTAGCGGGAAATTGGGCAATAAAAATTCTTTTGCAATGTCCATGAGTGAACAAGAAAGCAAAGAATAAAGAAAAAAAGCAAAGTGAAGATGATTATGATGAGCATTAATGCAAGAGTGCAATCATAAAGGTTACAAAACTTTAATATAATGTGGTAAAATTTTATAGAGCTTTTTTTCTTATTTTAGAAAAAAAATTTAACTTAAAATTTTAACTTTTCAATTTTTTACCGGAAATCTTTAAAACGTAAACTTAAAAATTAACAAACAAATCATTTTTCATTTCTTTGATGATAAAAATCTTCTTAAGAAGCTCAGCAGGAAATTTATTTCTTTTATCATTTTTTATTCGCACTCTTTGATATTCAAATAGTGATAAGTCAGCTTATTCTTTTTGTTCTTTTATTTATCTTCAAGTCGCGCACATTTTCTCACATTTCATTGCTCGTGTGATCATCAAGAAGTCTCTCCACATAGACATTGATTGACAAACACTTATTGTCGACCACTTACAAACACTTTATGAGCTACAATGGAAGAATCAAATTTTGCAATGTTTGCACAAATTCTCGCTGAATTTTCTAGAAATTCAAGGCAAATTTTTATAGCTTTATGATGACTCTGACCTTAAACACTCAAAAAAAAAATTGTTTTATTGATTGAAAGCAACATAAAAAAAAGTGAAGAAGCAGTTGGAAGTGCAATTATTTGACATTAAGCAGCACCACATGTGTGCTTGTCTGATTGATTGATGAAATTTAATGATTATGAAGATTTTTTATTTTTATTATTTTGCATTATTCAAGGTGGCCAGTTGATTGAGTAACTTGAGTTTTGTCTAGAAATATGGTGGTCAATGATGATGATGCAAGGATTATACAGGTAGTAAATGGATATAATTGAATTTTTCAGACAGACAAGAGTCAATGAATGAAATTGAGATATTGTGTGAAAAGAGATTCTTTGTAGATAGATGAGAATAATTGCAAATAAAAATGGCAGACTGCCAGTCTATCAATAAAAATAACTTTACTGTAGTCAATTGTAGTCATTTTGCTGTTATTTCAGTAGAAAAATTTTAAAATTTTTCATTTTACAATTCCAAAATGAGGATTTGCTTTAACAGTTTCTATTAAAAATCTTAAAAAATCTTTCCCAAATAGTATGCACAAATTTATATTAAAATTTAAAGCTTTTAACAGTGTTTAAAGATTTGTAAGTCTGTGCAAAATTAAAAAAACTTCACGTTTTGAAAAACTTATTGTGGCAAAAATAGAACTAACATCTATTTGAGCTCAATAAAAATAAACCAGTTTTTAAGAGTTCTTATAAATTCCTATTTAATAATTCACTATAAGCATTTAGAATCTTTTTCGGAAATTCTTTTTATAGACATTTCGATATTAATGAATTTATATAATATTTATTTACATATGGCTTTCTCTCTAAGCGACAAATTATTTATAACTTTCAAAGTTTTTGTTTTATTTAACTTTTTATTTACTAATGAATTGAATAATTTAAAATAAAAATTCCTTAAAGTTTTAAGAAATCCATTAGACACAAAATCATCAATAATTGACAAATTCAAACAATTCACAATGATTTTTCGAGTGACTATTGTGAGATAAGTATAATAATTAGCCAAATAATGTTAATGAATGAAAAACTTATAATTAACATTTCTGATATCATCAAATTTCGTTGCTAACAGGAAGAAAAGAAATCTCACGTCAATGCTAGCAAATTCTTAACTAAACATTCATTTTTTGCACAATTCTTGAAAGAAGAGAAGAAACTCAACACTTGATGATGTAAATTGACCCTGAACTGAGTCTTAAGCGACGCTACAGCAATTGATGATGCTCACCGTATGTATACATGTGATTTGAGACGATAAAGATGACTCGCAAGCATGAAAGAAACATGAATGTATGCTGATGCCATCTCAAGGACGTTTCTTTTGCGTGCGCCATTCTGAGTCTAGCTTTTGTGTAATAAATTTTAATGAAACATAATTAAAGTAGAATCAATGAATATGTAAGAAGGAAGAGAGAGAAAAATTTTTTTTAATCATTCATAAATTTACTAATAGTGAACAAAACTCTTTGTCAAAATTTAATGTTCATATACAAAGCATGTAATGAGAAGCAATTCTCACGAATATTAAAAATATTCAATTCATAATGATTAGTCAGCAAGCTGGTATAGATGAGAACAAAGGTACGTAAACACATACTAACCAGCATAAAAAAAGCATCGCAATCTGTTGAATATTTATAGAAAAAAAGATAACTTTTGTATTATTATTAATTGTTGCGAGTTGGTGCTTGTTAGAATCATCCTTGAGTTACGTTGTTGTATAGTTAGAAAAATTATTTTATTCTTTTTGACTTAAACAGTTTTGAAAATGTGTTTGGGAACAGAAACTAGTCCAAATTTTTTTAATTTTATTGAAAATTTATTCATCATCATCAAACGACACATGAGCTCATTTTGGACGCTTTTTCTTTATCATCAAATTGACTGCAGTAGCGCACATATACCGGAACTTAAAAAAGAGTATTTTTTTTAAAAAAATCTCAATTTAGCGCCATACAAAAATCTCTCAATTATTCGATTTCTTCTCGATAGTTGATGAATAAATTGTAATTAAATATTAATTCATCATCATTATCGTCATTGCTTATGGCAAATTGTTTGCCTTTCTGTCTGTCGTATTAAATATGGTAAAATGTATATGTCTTTGAGAGGTTGAAAGCAAATTGTTTGCATAATAATTAGAAATGAATTTAATTATTTTAAAGGAATTTTTTTGTAACTTTTTCATTCAATATGAAAATTTTTATATTTCTTTAACAAAACAATTTTTATCAAAATAAAATCTTGTATAAATTTTCATGCTTTAATCGTGAAATCAAGACAGAGAAATTTCTTTGCTTGAATTCAGAGTTGTAAGAAAGCTTGAAGTTAAAAAAATTTAATTTTCTAGTTTCAAAATTAGCCGACAAAAATTATTTTTTCTTTAAATTTTGTTGAAATCAAGACAACTCAACTCTTGATAACGAGATAACCAATGTATATTGAATTATAAACTGAATCAATAAATAGAAATAGAAATAGAAATAGAAAAGAGAGCACTAATATTCATTAAATGATGCAACTTTATGTATTAAAAATTATTTTAGTAAATAAAGAAACATCTCAATCTCAAAACATATCAATTTTAGTAAAAGATTTTATCATAAAAACAAATTAATTGATGATAAAAAGCATGAAATGAATGTGTTTATTTTTTATAACTTAAACTAAGTGTCAACAAAATGATTTATTTTCATTTTCTGCAAATGTTTGCTGACTATTGGATAGAGATACTTTTTCTATCAATGAAATGATCAAATAATAAGAAGAAGGTGATTTTTTTGCATATTATGATATAACTCGAAAATCACAAAAAATTTTTATTTTTGTAAAATTTCAACAAAAAGTTTTTGAGAGGTGAAGTGAAATTAAAAATTTGTTTACAAGTGCGTCATGGAGAGATTTAAATATTAAATTATGTTTGTCAAAACATATCATAAAGCAGTTTGAGTAGTACTCACACTTCAATAGAATTTATATTTTATTTAAAACCAGAGATTAGGATATCAACGTAATAATTTTTAAATTTGAATGATGTATTTTAAGTTATTATCTGGCAATCATTAGTTCGTAATAAATCAATTGAAAAGAGCAAAAATTTCAATGAGTTGGCTGATCTCGTAATGAATTGAATTATATTCGAAAGTTTTTTAGCGCCCTAAACTTCACAGTGGAGCAATTAGAACTCATCATCATTTTTATTTACTCTAAAATCAAGGTCTTGGAAATTTTAAAAGAAATTTAGTTTTGATGGTTTAATATATATAAAATATTTTATTATTTAGATTTAAATCAATTGAAGATGAAGAAAAGAGAGATTACCAGTTCTTTGCTACAACAAATTGAAATATTCTTAATTCAAGTTCTATGAAAAATTATTGAAATCAAAAAATTAAATTTTATTTTATATTTCTCCATAGAAGACTAATTATATTTAATAAAAATAATCAAAGAGTTCTTGAGCCTTGCTAAAAAAACAAAATATCGTTAAAATTTGTTATTTTTGGAAAACGATGAATTTTTTGAATAACAAAATTCGTTTATAAACTCTCATTAATAATACAAAAAAATTTCTTTGAAAACAAAATTTATTGAAATTTTAGTTATTTTTTTAAAAGAAATATTTGAGATTTTTGCAATAAAACGTAATAGTTTAAACACAATTCTGAGAAAAAGAATTTTCGTATTCTTCTTGTATCCAGGGACTTTGATAGATAAAAATAGAAAAATAATTCTAATAAGAATTGAGTTTACTTCTGAGAAGTAATCCCAATTATTTAGAACAGAATCAATAAGAAAATTGAAATCTAAAAGGTTATCTTTTTCTTTATAGATTGATATTTTATGACTTCTGATCTAACAAAAAGTTTGACTTTAATAAATTGAAAAAAGAATTAATTTTCAATTTGTTAAAGTAATTTCAAATATTTTGATGGAATCATTAAAATCTAATTACTTCCTTTTATTCCACTGTGAGGTGTAAGGCGTTTAATCTTACTGCTTTAATTTAAAGCGCAACAACGAGACATTCTTAATTCTGAAAATAAGATTCGTAAAGACAAGGAATGAGTCTGAAATTTTCTTATTGTTCATGAAATGAAACCTTTTTTAAATTATCACTAAAAAATTTGTTTTGTAAAACGACTCATCACTCACTTATTCATTTGTTCAACAATAACCTCTTATCATTCACTAATGCCTTCCTTTATCACATCTCTCTCTTTCTACACAATTTCCATTAAAATTCATTTGCTTTATGTACTATTCAGTTTTCGTTTTTTGTACGAGTCATTGCACCAACTAGAGAAGGAGGAGATGGAAAAATATATGCAGCAACAATAATGGTCATCTCAATTACGAAAATTGTAGTCTATTCTGACAGTGCTCACGAGAGTGTGTCGTATGTCGTCATACAGAAATGTAAATGTAGAATTATGTTATTGATATCGTAATTAGCTCTTGTTTTGCGTGTTATTTTGACTTATTTATAGAATTAATTAATAAAGAGTGCTTGTTGAAGCAAAAAATCAATAATTGCAATTAATTAGAGAAAAAAACACTCAAATCTTTTTTATCTTACTCGGTCAAGGTCATTGTCTCGTCTCAACTTCCTCACATAGTAACAAAAGATAAAAATATTTCAAAAATTTCCTCACAAAATATTAACATCATGCAGTGCAGCGTACTTATGTAAATTAACATTATTATATTATATTGTAATGCATTTGGATTTTAGTCGGGGTTCGTATATGTAGTCATAACAATCAATTGAAGGCAAAACAATTCAATTTCTATTGCTCTTGATGGGGGGGTTGTAGCACTATGTAACTTAATTGATTTATAATTTTTACTTTTGTGCTCTCAAAAAAATGAAATATTGCAAAAATTTGAGATGGAAGAAAAAATACACAACAGATGAAGAAGAAGAAGAAGAAATGAGAAAATAAAAAAATTGCGACATAGAAAAAATTTCAAAACTTGATTTTTGGATCATTTATGATATCAACTTACATGAGATTATCAACAATTAACTCTTCTGCAATGCTTCCTCTAATTTTTTATCTTAAAGTTTCATTTCAATTTCAATTTTTTAAATCTCAAAATTTTTTCGTCACTTTTCTTTTGCTTGCACTTTCTTTAACAATTGAATTTTAACTCAACACTTTATCTTATCACTGGACATCATCTTATGACGATGAAAGATTAATTTCTTCTGAATTTCTTAATCTCAAAAATTATTTTTTATTATTTTTTTAGCTGTGAGTATTCTTGCTTAAATTGTGTTCTCACACACTGATTTATGTCGAATATCGAGTAATAAGTGGAGAAAAAAACTTAAATTTATCGAATTTTCGAAAATCTAGTTTACATAAATCGAATGTGAGAAAATAAAGAAGTAAAATGTAACACCTGGTGGTCGAAATTTGAAGCTTTTAAGAAATTTTTATTAGTTTTTAAAAATTTTAGTGTGTACATTGCAAATAATTTGAAACATTTTTTTAAAAAAGTTTAAGAAAGTTTCAATATTTTTATATAAAATATTTTAAAGATAATTAATTTTAAATTTCTTTAACGAATTTTAATTTGAAAAAGTCGACATTCGAAATTTACCAATACAACATCAAACTACATGTAGAATGCAGTGTAAATTGAAAGGCCAACAGTAGAAAGAGAAACACACATAAGAAGAAGGAAAAAAATTTTTCGGGGCGAGAGCAGGCAAAAATTTCTGACTCGAGTTTCAGCTTAGAATTAAACTAATCAAAAGTCGCGTAAGCGAGCTGAAAGTTGACAAAAACGCGAGTCAAAGTCAACGCAAATCGAACGCGCGTGTAGTTTAGTGAAAAAATTGAGTTTAAAAGTGAAAAAAGAAAAGTTGAAAAAAATTTTACTGCTTGGGAACAAAAAAAATTGTAAAGAGAATAAAAATTGGATTTAAGGAAAAATTTTCAAGTTGATGTAAGTAAAAGTGATTGGAAATTGATTTTGAGATGTAGGCAGAAGTTGTGCAAGAAAATTTAATCAAAATTTTAATTATTGAGCATTTGTGGGCAGCTTCTGGCCACCTTATGACTTTTGATCTGAAATATTTCACCACTAAGTGTTTCAATGAACTTTCAAGTAATTGCATTTATCATTCCATTACGCTGTGATTCCAAAAATCCCAAAAATGTGCAAAAACTCTTCCTTCTTAGAGCGAGTTGAAGAAAAAAAACTTTTGAGATATGAAAAAGAAAAAAATTTCACCGCGATGATGCACACACAGTGAGAGAGACAATTTGCAAATGTATTAGTGTCCGTTCACACAAATACTAAGATAAGAACTAAAGAAAAATTGAATCAATGGGCAAACTGTGCGATATCAAAATAAAAAATTTCAATAAATTTGAAATGTCGATAAAAATTTTCAAACAATTATTGAATTTTGACCAAATTTTTTTTATCTAATTTCCTAAATGATGTTCATTTGAGCGTGAAAAAAAGTTGTTGTTTTGAAAAACATTTCATAGAAATTAATTGACAATGAAATGGAACAATTTTTTTGCAAGTAAAATTAGCTCGAGTGGAAAGGCATGATTTAGTGGTGATTTTTTGTACTGAATTGACCAATTATGCTAATTTGAAATTTTAGGATTTTTTGTGTACAAGAAAAATTGGCTTTTGTTGTAATGAATCATCATTATTGTGACTTATTTGTTCATTTTGAATGAATGAATTTATGAAGTCAGCTCTGAGTTTTGGATTTTTTTAAATGGCTGATTTTGCTAGGAAAAAAAATTTTGATATAAAATTTATTTTCTAATATGAGATAATAGAAAGAAATTTTTAATGTTTCACTTTAATTCTTAATATAAATCATCAAATTTTTCAAAATTCAAAAATAATAAAAAGAAATTTCAATTCGCTGTTTAAAAAGTTTATCTTTAGTAGAAAGTTTGATTTTAAAGTTTGAAAATTTTATTTAATTTAAGACAAAACAAATGTTGATATCGAAAACAGAACAAAACATTGAAATGTTTGTATGAAACTAACGAAAAAAGGTTTTACTGTTTTCTTAAAAAATTTTTGTTAAAATTATAAAGTTTACTACCGTGTTTCCTTTATTATTAGTGGCTCATATTTTAGAACATAAGAGCCGGTTCCCATTATAGAACTAAATCTTTTACTTTTAAAAATTTCAAAAAAATTCCTAGAAAATGAAAATTTCACCATTTTTTAAGACATTTTCTTATTTTTAATTTATTTTATCAAAATATGCTCTTATTTTAAAAAGTTATTTTACTAGAACAAAAAAGTTGAAATATTAAAAAATGTGCTTAGTTTTGAATATAAGAGTTGGCTCTTATAATTGAGAAAACACGGTAGATTCTCTTAAAAGAGTTGTTCTCGTTTGATTTTATTGTAAAGTTGAATAAATTTGTATTGTTAAAATTTTGAAAAAATTCAAACAACTTCATTCATAATCAACTTTAAGATTTAAAGGCTTAAATTTTTGATTTTATTTAAAAACTTTCAAAAACTCTTTCAAAATTTCTTTTCATCATTAAAAAAACATCAAATTTTCATTCTTAAATTCTTATCAATAAAAAAAAATGTTCATAAACATGTTCAAGCAAGTCACGTAAAATTCATTCATTTACACAAAAAAAAAGAATCAACTAACTTGATAAATTCAAGCTCTAATTGCGATGTTTACATTCATGTGAGACACAATTAATGACTCATCGTATGTGCAGTGGTAACTGTTTCCAGAGAAACTTTATATAATTATAATTTCTGTTGGTTATCAATTCACATTAATTAATTATGTCGCTTAGAGTCGAAAGTTTTTATTGAATGAATTTAAATTTGTTTATATATATGTAATGAGAGTCATTGTGTATGTGTAATTAAATTAATATTGAGTCATGAATAAGCATTGATCAAAAATTACGACAGCTGGGAATTTCCGTCAAAAAAAAAGAATTTATGTTAAAAATGTTGATTATTGATTTGTCGTTGAATATTGCAATTTATGACTTGCTCGTGTAGATTACAAAAGCAAGGAAATTTTTATTAAAGGAAATGAAGAAACTTTTGAATCATTATTTTGTTACTTCATATTGTATATTTTTTTCTTGTTATTTATCAAAATTTTGTTTTACGAATTAAGTTGAATTTGTGAATTAAAAATTTTTGCGTTTTCAAAAATAATTTTTAATGTTTTTAATCCAGACATTTTAAGATGAAATCTTGACTATAACAAATAATTTTTTTACACGCTCTTTTAGTGACTTTTTGGTATTTTTTAGATATTTAAATTAAAAATTCAAATATTAGAGATGCTCATCAATCAGAAAAAAAACAAACCCGGAGAACCTTATGATTTTGCATGGCATAGACAAAGAAATAAACTTTATTCCTTTTAATAAACTCAACCAAGCTAAATAAAGCAGAAATTACCATGTTTCAAATCAAATAAGCTCAAATTAATTTCTTAAGAAATTCTAACAAATCAAAGTGTTCTTAGACCTTGACAACAAAAAGTCTTTTCTTTTCGAATGCAAAAATAATTTGTTTTCTAAAAAACAAAATATTTAGTGATGATCTCATTAAGAAACTTTGCTTTTCATTCTGTTCTGTTCTTCAAAAATGATAAAACTATAATATAAAATTTTGAAATTTAGCTAAATTTATTAAAGCTGAGTTGCTGACGTTGGATTCTTTATTCTATTCTGTTCTACAAAAAAAACTAGAGTCTGAAACCGTTTTTCGACTAAAAATTCAACTAAATTTTTAAAAACTATTAAATAAAAATTTACAAATATCAATGTCAAATTTGAGCAAATTCTTTTAAGCTTATAAAAATGTTATTGCTTTAATTCAGTATAAAAAATTTACATCTTGTGTGAAATATTAAAAAAATTTTTCCATTTCAATTATTTCGACCTTAGCATGACTTTTTACATTCATAAATCAAATAACGTATCGCTTCATAACCTTTGCCTATTTTTTACATTCTAATAAGAAAGGAAATTGATTTTTGTAATTTAAAATTTCTTAAAAAATTTAAAAATGTTTAAAAATTTTTTAACTCTAGCAGAAACTCAAAAAGACTTTTAAAAAATATTAAAAAATTCTTTATTTAAACATTTTTTTATGTATTGGTGTGAAATTCTTGCTTGCACACAAACACTCTTACAGTTATTGTCGTTTTCATCGTATTTGTTGCTCTCTCTTACTCTGCTTGTGATTGATTGTAATTTTTTCCTTCCTCAAATGTCGACAAAAAAGAGAAAATTTTTTATGTTTTTCCTCCTTCCTGATCATCAAAGTCGTGAGTTTTTCCCTTTGCACCTTCTTGTATTCATAATATTTTTATGAATGACGATATATGAAGATACAATCGGATAAGAATTTTATAAGCGAGACAAAACTGTAACATTTTTTGTGGTCTGTGAATGTGGGAAAATATTTTTTAGTTGCGGAAGAAATTTTTTATTTTGTAAAAGAATTTCGCGGATTAAAAGAAGATGAGAAGGAAGTTGCTGGAGGGAATTGAGATGAAGAAAAAGTTTTTATGGCATTTTGTGGTTTTCAATTTATTTTTGGATTGTTAGTTTCGGCTGAAAGAAAGAAGATTATTGATATATAATGAAAAGTTTCATGCTTTGATTGATTGAAGAATTTTTACTTAAAACTTAATTGATTTTTCAAGTATTTTTAATTTTCATTGGAGTTCAACTTTTGCTATTTTGTAGGGTTCGAAATAATTGCTAAAAAGAAGAAGAAAAATATGGAAATGTTTCTTTTTCTTATAAGCACATTTCCGAGTTTTACTTTTTAGTCAATTTTTATTGCTAATAACTACTTTTTCTAACAGCAAAAGTCAGGCTCTTGATGTCAATGTATTCTTTTAAAAAAATCAGTCACATAAATTTTAATAATATTTTTAAACAATTTAAACTAAACATAAAAATTTAAAATCAATCAACAAATAAGTTTCTGTCAAAAGCAGGCAAAACTCTCTCTCTGTGTCTAACAATCATTTGTAAAAGTAAAAGTTCTCATAGATTTTTACAGAATTCAGCTTACAGACATAACCTTGAAAAATATTCGAATAATTATTTTCAAATGAAAAACAATTGTTGAGAGCGTAAACAGAGTAGCCATTGAAACTCAAAAATGTTTGTTATTCAGTTAGATTTTTGGATAAAGTTATTTCTACTTCGATATTTTTGAATTTATGAAATAAATTCTGCCAACAAAAATAAATTAAGCAATTAAAAAGTATAAATTAGCATTGTGTCATAATTTTGAATGTCCGTTGAAAGCTTAATGATAAAAGCATCAAAAGACATGGATTTAAATCTCGCTTGGACAAAACATTATAAAGACAAGGCCTGAGAACTCTTTATGTTTACTAAAATTATTTTTGTTTACATTTTAGACTTTTGTTAATTTCGAATTCGAAGGAAAATTCTTCACAAACAGAAACTATTTCAGGCAAAAGAAGTTGATTTCAGAATATTTGAATTTTAAGAAAATCAAAAGAATTTTAAGGCTCTTGTTAAAGTGTCTTTTTTATTACTTTTCTAAGAAACATCAATTTACTAAATTTTAATTAATCGTTATGATCATTCAAACTTTTGCCCCAATCTGCTCAAGTGTCTCAATTTTAAGCTTTTCATAATTAAACAATAATTCACTCAAAACTTTGATTAAAACTAAAAAAAATATATTTTTCTTTTTCTCTTTTTATGTACTTACAAAATCAACAAACATGGAAAAAATAAACAAACGAACCGCTTATCAACCACATTGCTTGCTGATAATACTAAAATGCACAAATCGTCAATGTATGTCATTCAACTTGCCATCATATATCAACACAGAAAGTTCTGATAAGAGCAAGAGCATAAAAATAGTTCTCGGAGACCGGAAATTAATGAACAATGGGACTTAGTCCCACGATATTGAGCGCTCAGTGCGCTTCTTATCATTAAGGAGGAAGAGTGAAGAGAGAAAAAAAAGAGATTTTTTTATATTTTCCAATTTAATTCAATTAAGAGACATTTTTTACAACCGCAGTCACGTAAATGTTTGCTTCTGTGTCTATAATAAAATTAAAAAAAAAGTATATCAAAGTTTAATATCAAGTGTGTGTGTGAGTGTGTCTAAATCCTATATATTTTGTGTCTATCAAGCTTAATCAAGTACGAGTCACACACACATGAAAAAAGAAGAAATGAACATCAAATGAGGAAATTTGTGTAACTTGAAAAATAAAAAATATAAAAATTTGTGTTTGTGAAACTTCAAAAAAAAGTAGAAGAAGTGAAGAAAATTGTAAAGAAAGTAAACAAAAACATGGAAAAAATGTCAGCAATGACGTTAGTGCACATTGTGCTATTAGTATGTGGTTTGAGTGTAGTGAATAGTAAAAGCAACAGTCAATCAAATGGCAATAATACAAGAAGTATCATCAGACACCAGCAAACATTTGAAACAAAGCTCAATCATTTAGTGGTTGACAATATCGGCAGTCGGGTGAGTTTTTCTTTTTTGAAATAAATTTAAATTATTTTTGCATTGTTTTTTTTTGTCATAATTATGAACAATTTTTTTACTCTCAAGGCATTCGCTTGTCACATTCAATTAACATTTTTTTCTCTTCTCTATTAACATTGTATGTCTTTACACGTCTCTTGTCGTTGATGTTTCTGGTCATAGCCTTTGGCTCTACAAACTTAACATCAAGAATAATTTTTTCATGTCTATCTCTCTACATCCCCTCATATTTGTCATCATCCCTTAAACAGAAAAAAGAAAAAAAAATCCTTCATCTCGATTGTAATGACAAACGGCGTTCACTATGGTAACACCATAGGGAAATGAATAAAGGAAATTTGTCAATCAAATTGTTCATTAAACAAGTGCATGCATTTACACTTACACTGACAGTTTTGATTGAGAGAAGCAACAATGGAAAAATGATGATGATGGGAAGAGGAAAAATTTTGTTAAAAAAAAGAGGGAAAGTTTATGATAATATGAAAATAGGGGAAGGGAAAGATTTGAAATTAATGTACAAATTGTTATAATTTAATTGGAAGAATTTTTAAAGCTTTCTTTCGAATTTCATTTTTAATTACTTTTTTAAAAAATTGTTTTTGTTTTTAATCATAGAAATGCGGATTTAAATTTTTAAGTCAATAAATTATGTTTCAGTTGCTTTTATACTATCATCCACCATAACATTACTAAGAATAAATTCCTGATGCTAGTTCTAATACCGGTACTCTCCGTTAATTCTTTTTTATATCAGGCAATAATATTTGATTTTATTAGATAATGAGTTTATTAGCCTTTCAGCTTGTTTATGAGTTAAAGATTTAACAGCAACGTAGTTTATAATTATTTGTGAAAAACAATCAAATGTTTTCTGATAATTTTCTCAATTTTCATTAAGAAGAGAAATAAAAATTTCTATGAATAAAAATAAATCCGAAAACCTTTTAAGTAAAAACATAAATTTGAAGGCTTCAAAAATTGAAATTTGAAATTTTATTTAACTTTAGCAAACAAACAAGCGCTCAAAACACCTGAACCTTTTTTCTACGAAGTAAAAATCTCTAAATCATAAAAAACATTCACCATTTGCTTCTTTTATTATTTTTCTTCATCATAAATAAGCTACTCATTTTACAATCAACCAAAAAGCCATCCCAAAATCTTAATTTCATCATCACCTTTTTGATTTTCTTTCATTATTTTGATACGATCAAAAAAGGACATTATCATCGTCGTCCACCTTGGTTGAAATCAAGTTAAAAAAGATCAAAAGAGAAATGTTGATAGTCAATTAAATACGAAGAAAATTGGTCAAAGGACGATAAAAAAATTCACTCTTAGCACTTTGTCCCTCCACTGACAGTTGATTAATGTTATTTGAGATGAGAATAAAATTAAAAGTAAATTTTTTTTTTCTCCCCCTCTATAAACGAGTCTCTCATAGCAATATCGAGAGGAATTTTTTTTCGATTTATTCATGTCGCTCGTGTATTCTCATATTTTGATACATACTTCGTGGGTTTTGCTGTGCGTTGTCATAGAGAATATTGAAAGCGACTTTACCAGAATGTGATGATAATGTTGAGTCACTTAGTGATGAACAAAAAGTTATTTTTAATATACAAAAAGCTTTAATAAAAATTTCAAAATTAGATCAAGATTTAAGAATTTTTATCGAATTCAAATTTGATCCTAAATTTTAAATTTCAACGCAATTAAGTATCCAGCATGTTTTCTGCACCAATCTGAATGCCAAATAAAAGGATCGAAAAACTTTCGATAAAGAATTTTTACCAAAAAATTTTTCGATCTTAAATTCTTGCAAATAAATCAATTCACCAAATTTATTTAACTCTTTTGAAAATTCTTTCTCAAAAACAACTAAAAAAGGATTTAAAAATTATTTTTCAATAAAATTTTTCTTTTCATCCTAAAAATTGATCAATTTTCTAATCAACTTCCTTTGAATCTTTATACATAAAAAAATGAGATTTCGCAAGTCACTTCATCTTTTCACAGTTGAACGACGACAAACGTTGAAGGAAAAAATTTTTATGACTCATTAAGAGAGGAAATCAAGCTTATCAACCATCAAGAAAAAAACTTTCTTTTTTTCCTCTTTCTCTCACTCTCTTCATCATTCATCTCTCACATTGAACGAATTAAAGCTGCCCTGAAAGTAGAAGCAAAACTACAACACAAATATGGGTAGGCCAGAATTAGTGAGAGAACTGCCGGATGCTCTTGATTACACTTTACATTTTCTTTTCTCCCTCATCATCGCTCGACTTCTTTGGATTTTTCTCTCTCTGTGAGAGTTGAAAGTGTGGGTGGTAAATGAAAGTATGTGTTGAATGTTCCTTTGAGGGGAGGACACGAGGCGAAGCTGCCAAAAATAAAAGCTGCGAGAGTTTGAGACTCTTTATTGATTTTCCCATAAAATTCACCTCTCGCATTCCACAATAAATATTTTTACGTACTTTTTTTTTTTCGTCGGCAACAACAACATAGAGATAATTTATATAAGAAAGAAAATTGCAATATTATTTGTTTGTGCGTGTGTAGGTGAATGGTATGGAGAAAGCAGTGGAAGTTGAGACAAGAATAACAATGTGAGAAAATAGAAAGATGTGATATTTCTCTGTTTCCGGTTGGCATCTTGTGCTTGTCCTTTTTTTCAGTACGGAGAAATGAAAATTCAGTGACTTAGAAAGAAGAAAAGATTTTTCTTTTTAGGTTTAAGCAAGGGAAGAATATTAAGTTAAAATTGTATTTATTGAATTTACTAAAATCACAATAGAAATAAAAATTTATTTTAAATAAAAGTTTTTAATCCAAGAAGTTTTTTTTTTCTTCTATTTTCGGCATCAATCAAAAATATTTTGGACGATTTTGTTTATTTTAAATCAAACTAGAAAATTTGTAAAATAACATTGATATGACTAATTCCATTCTTACATTTCACTACAAAAAAATTTCATAAACTTCTTCGACGATGAGTTCCTATTGATTCACTGTAAATCATAAAAATCCAATTTGATTCTTTACTTAAGTCTATTGCGTAACTCTGTAATCAAAACATCATTAAGGATAATATATTTAGTTCTCACAAACGAACTTAATAAATTCTCATATGCTCATTAAAATTTGTTCTTGTATTGACATAATACTAGCTCTTGATGTGACCTATAATCACTCATTCAATGAGAAATTCAATATGCAAAGTTTTTATCACTATATATGTATCCCTTGGGTTTTAGGTTGACTTTTGGCATATTGAAAGATGATTTTTTTTGTTCAAAAGGAAAAAGAAATTTGATAATATGAGAAATTAAATTTTCTAAAAATGTCACAAGATTTTGGTATAAATTTTAAAATATCAAGAGGTTTTTAGGATGTTACATGATACAAAGGAGTTAAAAGTGGGTATAAAGGTCATTTAGCTTATTCTTTTGTGTAGTGGAGGTTTAAAATGCTTAAATTTTCCATTAAGTTATCTTTAAACATCCCCAAAGTAGAGGATACTTTGAGAAAACCTAGAAGAAGAAATATTTAAGACAAAGGTTTGATATTGGCATGTAGGCAGTATAAATATTACAATTAAAAGGTCACAAGCCTTCATAACTATTTGAAAAGGTTTTTAAATTACACAAATGATAAATGTTAAATTTTTTAACATCTTAAATTTCTTCAAATAAAGTTTTTTTCCTTCTGCCCATAAAATATATTTGATTGACTAATTAGGCCTAATTTTTCATTTATTATACTCATAGTTATCTATTTCAGACATTTTTTACCTACTTTTACCCACAAATTGTTCATTTAACCAATAAAACTTTCAATAACTTTTTCTGACAGAAAATTTTCTTTTCCCATCAAAACAATAATTTTAGATGATGTAAACTTATTATTAGACAATCAATATTCAAGAAACCACAAAGCCAATTGACCTAAATGATGATAACTTTAGCTATTAAAACCACAAACAGCAATTTTCATCTTTATTTTCTCATTTTCTTTATTACACATAAAATATTCTAAGCCGCTTTTGCAAAAATTTCTTTTGTTTAACTTAAAAGTTTTTTTTTTGGGTCATCCTTCAATAATAATAAAAAACAAAACTTTGCAAAGAAATGGAATTTAAGAAGAGATGAAAAAATTCTCAAGAAAATAAATCTCAATAAACGCTCTCTTGAGTTATCATCTATTTTTTTCTCTTCTTTGATAATCTCTTCAGTAAAAGAAAAGCATTTTAATAAAAATATGATAAAAGTAAACTTTTTTTACTCTTCAAAACATACAAAGAAATATTTGACAGAGGAAGGCAAAGAAAGAGAAAAGAATTTTTTTTTTCTTCCTTTTTCCTTCTTTTTATCTCTCTCTTTACATTCAATTTCATTTTATCCATAGAGTGAGTGAAATCATCAAACCAAGTCATGCATTCATCTATGTATGAGTGCTTATGTAAAAGGCAAAAGAGTGAGCGAAGAAGAAATTTGAAATGATAAAAACAGTGAATGAATTTTCACGTTCTGACTTCCTTTTCGCTTACTTGATCTCCCCTCGAAAAAAAAATGTATTTTTTGCTCGCTATCTATCTTTCATTGTTGGTAGAGAATGTTTACGTGTGATATGTATGTGAATGGTCGGCATTAGGGGAATAATTTGTAAAAGAAAAGTTTTTGTTTTTTTCTTTTACTTTTGAAAAGTTTCAAAAAATTTAAAAAAAAAAGAAATTTGATAACTTTCAAATATTTGACATTTACCAAGGGGATTCAACACTTGCAAAAACAGAGTAACCATTGAAATTCAAGAATTTTTTATGAAACCAACAGAAAATTTTCGTTAATATCTTAGAATCTTTTATTGAGTTGTTTTTCCTTAACATTTAATATAATAATTTGACTAAAAGAAAAAATTTTAAATTAGTAAGTAAATTATTTTATGAAAGTTTAAATATTCATTAATGTTTCTTTCTAAATAATTTATTTTCAGCCTTTAATTCAGTAAGCCTGAACTCAAGAAATTGTCAGTTTTTTGCACATATTTACAATTTTGGATTTTTATTGAAAAAACATTATGAAAATCTAATTTAAAACTAAGTTTTTCTGTCATTTTTTAATCGTTATTGAGTAAATACTTGTGAACTAAATAAGTAAAATTAATATTATTTATCTTTTAATTACAAACAAACGAAAATGTGCACCAATTTAAATAAAGCAAAATAACGATCAGTTAGGAGATCCTTTGGTCTCTAATAAGCCGTTTAAGAATAAAACTTCAACAGTTATTTTCAATATTTTACAATTAAGTATTCTCAGTTTAGATTAAATTTAGTCTTAAAGGGATTATATTTAATCTTATCTTTATTTTCTTCGTAAAAATTTTCTATTTTTGATTTTAATTCATATTTGTAATTTCTTTACTTTAAAAAGTAACTTAAAATAAATTGATCAAAAGTTTAAACTTCAATTAATTTTGTCATAAATATATAAGTAAGATTAAATTTAATCCAACTCAGATAAACATTAAGAAAATAAGATTAAAATTTTTTCAATTCCTTCGTTATTATAAAAATAAATTTTCAAAACACTTTTGTCACACAATTTAAAATTCAAAAAAATTCTCAAAAGAATTTGCAAAGCATAGAAGAGGAAAATTGTCAATAAAAATTCCCAAATGAACGCAATAGGAATAAATTTCGGCAAACCCCCTAGTGGCTCACATATTTTTCTTTTCTTCTTTCATACAACCCCTCAAAAGTATGAAACTCTCGTTCAACAAACATAATAATAACATCAACAGCAGCAACAACAACATAAACTAAAGCCAAAGAAGGCAAAAAATGTTTTCGATAAGTTTCGACAGTGAAAAATGAGTGAAGGAAAAGAGGAGAGAGAAAATTCGTGACGAACACAAATAAAAGTTTGAAGAGGAAAAATTTCGTTGTGTGTTAATGTATTGGTGTTGTTGTGATGATGGTTGCGCACACATTTACAATGCAAGTTTTTTTTTTTTTTCACCCCGGCTTTCACCTGTTGGCCATTATGTTGTAGTGAATGAAATTGTTCATTTTGCGGTTTCTGTTCATTTATTTTGAGAAGATACTTGTGAACATGATCCATGTTGTGGGCTGAAAATGTTATTTCTTTTTTTAATTCAGTGAAAATAACAATTTAAGTTTATTTTTATGAATCAAACCTGAGGGTTTATTTTTGAGTATGTCTGTTATCTTTTTGATATAATTATAATTTCTTTTTGTGATTCTGGTATGGAAAGAATTTATGTGAAAAATTTAAAGAATGAAAAAGAGTAAAAAATTTCATTCCACCTACTTAATTTTTTTTCAAAATTACAACATTTAGCTGAATTCAATATAAAAGTCAAGAATTAGCTAAATTTTAACTATAAATGTTTTAAAAGTTTTAAATCAGAACTAAGTTTTTGCCAAAAAAGAGAAATTCAAAAATTTTATTTGAGTTCATCTAACTTTTTATCAATAGTTCTATTAAGCAAAATAATTTATTTTCTGAAAATTTCAAAAGTTAATTAGAAAAATTTATTAAAAATTTCATTGTTACAAAGTTTTAAATTTTACTCCAGAACATCAATAAAGTTGATCATGTTCAAGCATAAAACAACAAGAACAATCTATAAAACTAAAGGAAAAACATTACCAACTAGAACCTATTCACATAAGCTTCAGCAAAAGGCCATCAAAGTAGCTCATGTAGAAAATTCCACAAAATCTTTTAAATAAATTTGCACGAAAGTAAAATAATCCTGCCTTAATCCTACCACCCTGCTTTTATTTTCTCTTACTTTACTTTTACTCACTCGTCACTACATCCCACTGTGTACGTATTCAATTTATTCTACACCATCGTCCCCTTTTCTTCTTATTCATTCATTGCTCGCATTGAATTTCCAATTTCAACTTGTTACGCATGTTAAGATTATAACCCGAACATCACTTTTCATAGAAACAACTACACTTGTGCTCTGTTGCTGCTGCTGCTTTGTTTATTTTCGCTGTAAAAATCTTTTTTATTATTTGTAATACAAAGAGTGAATGAAAGAGAGCGGCATATTGTGTAATCCTGATAACAAAAGAGAGCGAATAAACGACAACAAGAAGAAAAAAAAAGTATGAGAAGAAAAGTAAATGGGAATTAAGTGTTAATGGCAAATTCAAATTCGTTAAATAATAAAAATAATTTTTTCTCGCCTCAGCTTGTTTTCTCATTCAGTGATTCTTTTGTGTTTGTATGTTATTTGAATAAAGAGGATGATGATTGGTGTGAACAATTTTTTATGTGTGTTAAGTGAAAATAAAATAAAGAAGATTAAAAATTTAATTAAATTAAATTTGAAATTGAAGCTTTTATTACTATTTATTGAATGTTCACTTAAATTTTATTAATTAAAAAAGTCTTTAGTCCTTAGCACAATTTTGTATAGAAAACTGTAATTGATTGTTTTATTTGAGAAATTGCAAATGCAAATTTTCAGCGGAATTGATACTTAAGCAAAAGGATTTATCATTTTTTGTATGTTTTTAATCACATGTAACACTTTATTTGTTGCTTAGAATTTTTAAAATTCAAATTTATGAGCTTTTAAAGAGACTAAAAATATTACAGATATCACCAAAGGAAACAACACTTGAAAGTGACAACAGAGTAACCATTGAAAATCAAAAAAGCTTGTTATTCCGTTAAATTTTTGATAAAACTACTTCCTCTTGGACATAGTTGTTAAACTACTGGTTAATGGCCAGTAGCTAAAATCTACTATAGCCAAATAGCCGCTGTGATTAGAGGCTACTTTTTAATAAGTATCGAGTGGCTACAGAAGCTAAAATCTACTGCAGAAAGTAGCCGAAAGCTACAAAGTAGTTTCTTTTTTCACAACTCTGTTCTTGGATATCACTATTTAATAAATAATTTTCATTCAGACAATTTTCAATGTTGAAATAAGAAGAAAACTGTCAGATTAAAATTTTATATGTCGCAAGTACCTATTTCCGCCAACTTTTGTTTAAAATTATTTTTGCTATTTGCTAAAATAGATATTTCGATTAAAAATTGTCTTATTGAAAAATGTAAATAAGCTTTATAGCCTTTCAGTTCAATTTCAATCAGTAAATAAAAAATTTCATCTTAATCAATCTAAAATTTCAAGTTTGTTCCCTTCTTACACTCCACAATTCAATTCACTTATTTTTCTCTTATTCTAAATTCAATTTCAATCTTGAGAAGAAAAATTCAATTTTCTCTCATTGAGACAATTCGCATTGCGCGTGGCAACGTTAACAGGTGCAAGTATTAAAACTTTAAGAATACCGTCATTCATTTTCCTTATTTTTACTGCTCACTTTACTCGTACACTTATGTACTTAGAAGTACTTGCAACATGAATAATAGCAGACTAATATAATTACAACATGACGGTGGTGTATGAGAAACAATTGAAAAATAAGAGGCAAAATTGAGGTATAAAAGCATCTCTTAATCACTCGCCATTAAAAACATCTGTGAATTTCCTTCAGATTGCGCTTGTGTATGTCTCTTTAAAGAGCTTCAATTTGATAAACTCTCTTGCTTGTAGTATTTCGCACTTTCTCAATGTTTTTATGCTCTAGCACCTTTTTAGGTAAAAGATTTTTTGTGCTGTTAATGCGTTAGATTGGTAGAAAATTGATAAAGGAAAAAAATGGTTCTGTTTTTATTGTAAAATCTTTGCGAGGGAAAATTCAAGTTAATTAAGACTTATTTAATGAATTTTATTATTTCTAATTTAAAAACTTATAAGTTTTAGCGTTTACTAAATTTTAAATTCAAATTCAAAATTAACACTAACATCTTAAATAATAAATTGTGCTTCAATTCAGATCAACAGATTCAAAAAACCCTTTTTAATTTACGAAAAGTTTCAAGCATAAACATTAACTTTATCATGTCTCATGTCTCATTAATATAAGCTTGGACAAGTTGATGAAATCAAGCTTTTTTTCCTTCCCTTAAATCCTTGACCATTATTTGACGTTTTAGAGCAACCATTAGCTCGATATATTTACAGTCCTTCTCTGAGCAAATTTAAATTTTGTAATAGTGAAGACGTACCAATAATCTTCCTCCAGGTTAAACTGTTTTCAAGGGCTCTCATTTTATTGCACTTTTCATGGTGTTCATTGTATCATTTCCTTGAAAATTTTTATCCAGATTCTGGAAAATCAACTTGTTTTCATTTTTTGCTGAGCAGTTAAGTTACTAAAATTTTAAAAATGTCTTAAAGGAAAGGCTGGGAACTGATTCCGGATCATATATAAACAAACTCTCAGAACTCGTGTTCTAACCACTCTACTACTGAAAATTCAAAGGAATTTTAATCGATTTAAAGTAAAACAATAATCGATTAAAATTTAATCAATAAATTTTTTATTTTCAATCAACTAAAATTTAATTGATTTTTAGTCAGTCGCAGTTAAATTAAAAACTGTTTTAGATTCTACAGAACAGCTATTAATCTAACTTAAGAAATAGTAAAATTCTTCTTCAGTTTTTTTTTTCAATTTTCATTCAAAAAATAACTAATTATAATACAAAAGAGTAACAAAAAAGTTTCCTATTTCATCAAGAAATTCAAAACATACAAAACAAAAATTCCCCCAGTCATTTTTATTATCCATTTACCTCTTGCTTTATTACATTTGATGAATACATGAAAATTATTTTTTTTTGTTTTCATTACAACAAGCTGAAGGAAAAACTTTTTTCCTTTTTCCAAAAAAAAAAAAAATTCTGATGACTCATCAAACATTATTAGCCTTGAAAGTGCCGCAACGCACCAAAAGGAGACGAATGAAAATCATTTTTTCTGCTTATGTGACTGAACTTCTACTCAGTCATCCATTCATACATATTTCTACGCTACCAGTGTCGACGGAGCTGCTTTGTATGGCGATGAGTTGTGAAAATGTGAATGAGACGTTTGATTGCGCTGATAATCTCGAATTTGTACATTTCTTTCCTCCTCGACTGCTTGTTGTTTTTGTTTTTGTTTTTTTTTATTTTTGATAAATAATCGCATTACTCATGCTTACGGTCTTGTTAGGGTTGAAATGGATTGGATTTGTACGTTTGATGGTCTTTATTTTCGCTTTTTTTTCTTTTTTTGTATTTAGACAAATGAGCGAAAGTGAAGTGGATTTCATTTTGGATCTTAAATAAATTCTTTTATAATAAAGTAGAAAATTAATGAGAATATTGTTAAAATTTTCTTTTTGAAAAACTAAAAATTAAAGGTTTGTGAAAGAATGAATTTATGAAATCTTTTTGTTATCAGTTTATAAAGAATGTTACGCCCCAATTAATTAATCATTTCCTTAATTAAAAGCTTTTAGTAGCACAAACCAAGCCAATTGTATTTTCAATTTATGTTGGCGTTAATTTCATAGAATCTTCAAATCTTTTCATGATAAAACTTTTATCTTCTTTATAATTAATATTACAATTAAAGACAATAAGAAAAATTAAATTCAATGTTTAATAAACACATTACAAAAATGATTCAAATAGATTTTTGAATTTTCAATAATTTCTATTTAAAGCATTTATTTTTTTTTAAAAAGCAATTTCTTGTTTTACGACTAACTAAAGTTTTAACTTGATTTGAGTCGGTTAAAAATAAGAACATTTATCAACTTTTATTCAATGTTGCTAAACTACTGCTCCGTAGCCAGTAGTCAAAATCTACTATAGCGAAAAGCTTCTTGACTACTTTTTCAAAAAATCTACTTTTTTGAATACTTGCTATTCATTTTTGTATGAAATATTGTAGGCAAATGGATACTGTAGTCAAAAGCTACTATATAGATTCTACTTTTACAACTTTGTTTATAATGATAACTAATAAAATAAAACCATTACGTTTTTTGCAATATTTGAGAATTTTTAATAATACGAATAAAAATTTATCATACTTAACAATAAAAAATCTAGAAAAATTGTAAAACATTTCTATGATGAAGTTCACACTCTTTAAATTTTTCTGTGTTTAGAAAAATTTCAAAATTTTTGAATGCATTCCGAGAAACCTTGATATACCACGGCAAGTAAACGGAAAGTCGTAACTTATTTTTGGCTACTTTGGCAATTATAAGCTACTTCCAGTAAAATAAAGTAAATTCATTAAAAATTAGTAAAAAGATTTTTTCAACAGAAATAAAACGACAACTTTTTGGTCTATCAGACTAACGGCTTACTTAAATTAAATTTATTTGTATCGAATTAAAATGTCAAATTAAAAATCAACTAAATATTAGTGGAATATAGTTTTTAGCTGAAACTTCAAAGTTCAAAACTTTTCAGACTCTACTAATTAGGTTGCATAAAAATTATGAAAATTTCTGAAATGATTTTGTAATGACTTTAAAATTTATTTTAAATTAAAATTAAAATAAGATAAAAAGTTTAATAAAATGAGCAAATTGTATGTGGGTTTTTTAGCCTACATTCACTGATTCCAAGTTAAATACACGTTTGAGACTTCAACACATGCATTTTAAATTCTTTAAATTTTTTATCAGCTCAACTTTTCGTTACGACAAAAATAACTTTTTAATTCAGTAAAATATTTAACAAGTCAATTTTAATTTAAAACTTTTAAGCTTAGCTAAATTTAAAAAATTCTTCAACCACAGTTCGTTAAGCTTCAATTTTAAAAAATTTACACATGTCAAATTCATTTCCAAGAATTTTTAATTGACTTTTTCCATTACTAACACTACATATATAATTTTTCAACCATTTTTTACACTCACTCTTTTAATGCAGTCATTAAAATCAAATAACTATTTAGAACTTTATGCATGCATATCCCTTCAATCAATTTCCCACAAAGTTGAAACACATTTGATCATAATACTAAATATATATAAAAACAGACACACAAGCAGCAAGCTTTACACTTTAATGTTACAAATATGCTTCATAAGAATCTTGATGAGCTCATAAAAACAACAACAACGTCATAAAGAAGAGAAATAAAAAATTTCTTTCACTCTTATCATTTTTTTTCACCCACACCAAAACCTTTTCCGTCATGTAGCAAATTCACGAAACGTATTGTTTTTGGGTGAAATAAAAAGTAAGTGCTAAAACCAACAACAAAGAGCAGTAATGTGAAAAAATTTCGTTTATTTTTTACGGTGGTTTCGATTTTAAGGGATGGAAAAGAATAAAAAAGAAGTAAATAAGAGAATAGTGGGTGTGTTATCTTTTTTTTCAAAATAGAACGGAAAATACTAAAATTAAAATTCTTTTAAAAATCATTTTGAGAAATTTCTCAGTCAACTAACATTTCACTACTAAAAATTTCGGTGAATTTGTTAGCTTATTTGTTAGTTTGTTTGAACGTTTGGTATTTTGAATTTATTTAGAAATTTTGTTTCTAACTCTCTAAATATTTCTTACTAGACAAAATTACGAACAATCGTAAAGGAAGTTTGCTATTTTCTTGTTAGTGCAGAAAATTTTTCATGCTATCAAGCATTAAACATAAAAAATATTTTGTTCTTGTCCAGGGGGGATGGATAGACCGTTACTGGTACTTAATTTGAATTGAAAACTGTTCACACCTTTTATTTAGTGCGCATTTTTAGTATTTATTTCGATCAAACATCGTCAAAGTTAAGGATCAATCTTTTAGTTTAACGTAAACTCGTACTAAGCTTGAGTTATATCAGCAGTTTTCTACACAGTCACAATGGTTTTCCGTCTAAATGCATTTTAAAAACTTAAATACTTTTATAGAGCGCGTTTTAAATCGCAAATTTCTTGTAACTTTTTAAAAAATAAATAACTGCTGAAAATTCTGTTCGTCCCCCTGGGTTTTTACTTAAAATTTATAAGCAACGAGACTTTTTTTAAGTTCGTGACATTGCTTTTAAAACATTTTTATAGATATTTTCCGTTGTGTTAAGTAAATAATATTTCTTTTTTTACCTTGTAAAGGAAAATGTGGATATAAAAGTAAAAGTTTTCTTTATATCAGGCAATAAAAAGAGAAAAAAAAATATATAAGAAAGAAAAAGAAGATATTAAAGGTGAAAAATATTTGTTTTGTTATAACTTTCACAAGGAAGTAAAAAAAAAGTTCATAAAAAAGACAAAAACTTAATGTAAAAGAAAAAACTTTTGAAAATTAATTAATTTTTTTTTATTTTTTACCTTTTCCAGATATATGTCGGTGCAGTAAATAATTTATATCAACTCACTCCCGATTTAGAAATAAAAATTCGTGAGAAAACAGGACCAAAGCCAGATTCACCAGAATGTGCACCAATTGAGTGTCCACCAAATGTAAATCGAAAACTCACTGATAATGTTAATAAAGTTCTTCTCATTGATTACACATCATCGCATGTGATAGCTTGTGGTACTCTTTCGCAAGGTATTTGTGTTGTGCGATCACTTCAAAACATTTCAAATATCGAGCAGGAAGTGCTAGAAGCAATTGTATCAAACAATGAAGAAGCTTCAACAGTGGCATTCATTGCACCTGGTCCACCAGCACCACCTTCAACCATTGTCATGTATGTTGGTGTCACTTATGTCAATAACTCACCATATCGTGGTGAAATTCCAGCCGTTGCAAGTCGTAGTTTGCAAAAAGAGCGAATGTTTCAAATTGCCGTGTCCCATGTCACAACTGGAACACGAACATTCATAAATCCTTTAATGCGCGAATCTTATCCTGTCAAATATGTCTATGGCTTCTCATCAGAGCGCTTTTCCTACTTTCTCACATTCCAATTGAAACATACGCATGGACAGAGCAACGAATATATCAGCAAACTTGTAAGGTTGTGTCAAGAGGACAGCAATTACTACTCCTACACTGAAATTCCTATTGAGTGTATCAGTGAGGATGGAACAAAGTACAATAGTATTCAAGCAGCTTATCTCGGTCGACCAGGACAGGATTTAGCAGAAAGTCTAAATGTGCAAACAAGTGATGATGTTTTGTATGCAATATTTAGTCACGCTAAAGGAAATGTTACAACAAATAGAACAGCTATGTGCATTTATTCATTAAAATCGATTAGAAGAAAGTTTATGCATAATATCAAAGCTTGCTTTAATGGTGATGGAACAAGAGGACTTGATTTCATTTCACCAAATATGAGATGCGTGCCAACAAGATTGCAATCATTAAGTGAAGACTTTTGCGGTTTAGATGTAAATTCACCTTTGGGAGGTAAGAAAACTTTTCTTTTTCAAAATTTAAGATCAAGTTAAAATCTATGAACTTGAAAAAATTCGATTTAGTTTAAGTTCAAATACAAAAATATAAACTTGATAAAGTTCAAAAATTTTAGATCAGGTTTAAAGAAAGTTAAAATTAAATTTAGGTCATGTTCAAAATTTTAGATCAGT
Organism: Polypedilum pembai; assembly: GCA_014622435.1. NCBI lineage: Eukaryota > Metazoa > Arthropoda > Insecta > Diptera > Chironomidae > Polypedilum > Polypedilum pembai. Next base: position 27,593 of record JACWBX010001394.1, read on the forward strand.
TCAAAAACTAAAAAAGTTCAAAAATTTTAGATCAATTTCAAAGTTCAAATAAGAAACTGAAATAAATTTTATCATGAAGAAATCAAAAATATCTCTAAAATTAAAAGCAAGAAAATGATAATATTTCAAAGGAAATTATTTTTAAAAACCGATCAAAAAACAAAATTAAATTTCTAAGAGAATTATTTTTTATGACTTATTTTTCTTTTTTTTTTAGGTGAAATGCCAGTGACAGCAACAACAGCAGCAACATTTACGACAGAAATAACATCAGTAGCATCAACAACAACAAGTACTTTTACAGTAGTATTTATAGGCACAGCAAATGGTCATCTAAAGAAGCTTACAGTTGAAAGCGCTAATTCAGCTACTGAATATGCAGACATTGCAATTGACGAAGGTTCACGCATCAACGCTGACATGTTTTTCGACAAAAAGGAAATGAACATATATGTCATGAGCGAGCGCAAGCTGAGCAAGGTGCGAGTTCATGAGTGTGGCATTCATAAGACATGTGGTGAATGTCTCGGCTCAAGAGATCCCTACTGTGGCTTTTGTAACTGTAAGTCAAGTTGAAAACTTGTCTCTCAAGTACTCTTTCCCTAACTTTATTGTCTCTTTTGTATTCTAGTGGAAAACAAGTGTACTCTAAGGACCAATTGTCAAGATGATGGCAATGATCCACTATCATGGGTCAATTATAAAAATGGCAAATGTACATCAATAACTTCAGTTGTTCCACATCAACTACAACGTACGACAGCTAGAAATCTTGAACTTGTCATTGACCATTTACCGAATTTAAAAGAACATCTCGTTTGTGCATTTTCAACGAAAGAAAAAACAATTGTGACAAATGCGACAAGAAATGGGAATATTGTCAATTGCACTACACCAAGAACTGATTTGTTACCTCAAATTGAACCTGGAAAACGTAAGAAAAGCTTTCTTTACTAACATCCAACATATTTCACATGCCAGCTCACACTCAAGTCATAAATTTTTCCTACCATAAGACATTTTGACACTTTTTTTTGCCTTCACCTTTTTATTCTTTCACACATACGTTAAGAATTCTTTTTTCTCATTCATAAACATTCTTTCTTTACAGATCACTTCACAGCACGTCTAAGCGTTAAAACAGCAAGTGGTCCCGACCTCGTATTCACCAACTTTACGTTCTTCGATTGTTCGACACATCTCTCATGTACACGCTGCGTGTCATCACTCTTTCCCTGTGACTGGTGTGTGGACACTCATCGTTGCACGCATGACACGGCTGAAAATTGTCGTAATGACATCATGGTGAATGGTGTCAACCGTATGGGACCATCTTATCGTTCAGGACCAGCATTCTGCCCTGCTATCAATGTCACCGATTTAGGCACTGAAATTCTAGTGCCAGCAGGCGTTAAAAGATCTGTAAAGGTGCGCGTTCATGTCATTGGTCATTCTATCGTGCAGACACGCTACGTGTGTCAATTTAATATTGAGGGTCGTGTGACAAGTGTCAATGCGCAGTTGCTGGGCGACACTATTTATTGTGACTCCATGGAGTTTATGTATACATCGAAACCTGCACATATCACAGCACCATTTGCTGTTATCTGGGATGGAAGTAAACCATTGGACAATCCTCATAATATCCATGTCATCATTTATAGGTAAACATTTTTAATAAAAAAATTTTCTTACTTTTATTAAAATCCTAAAATATTTTTAGATGTCGTGATATGGCAGACAGTTGTGGAATGTGTTTAGCTCTTCCAGCTAAATATGGTTGTGGATGGTGTTCATCATCAAATACATGTGAAGTAGAAGAACAATGTAAAGGCACAGAAGGGACAGTTGACTGGCTTAACCGTCTTCAAACATGTCCAAATCCAGAAATTCACAATTTCAGTCCCAAAACAGGACCATGGGAAGGCGGCACAAATATTACCATTACTGGCATCAATCTTGGCAAGAGTTTTAGTGATATTTATTCAGGAGTGAAAATTGCCGGCATAGATTGTCTTCCATATCGTGAGCTTTATCTTGACACGAGACAAATTGTGTGTCGTGTTGAAGGACCAGGAACTATGGCCTATCGTGCTGGTAAAATTGTCGTACAAGTTCAAGATTTTCGTGGTGAATCGCGTGGTGATTTTGAATTTGTCGATCCAGTAATTCATGATTTTGAGCCTAAATCAGGACCAATGAGTGGTGGCACAAGAATTCATATTAGAGGCAATCACTTGAATGCTGGCAGTCTTATTAGAGCTTCCATTAATGGACTTCGTTGTGAAATAATTTCAACTGATATTAAAGACGCTTTTTGTCGTACTTCAGCATCACAACAGCATACACGTGGGTTTATGAAAATGGAATTTGATTCGGGTGAAAGGCAATTAAATAGTGTGCAGTTTGAATATGTCAATGATCCAATTATATCTATGGCAACTAGTGGTATCAACATGGAATTGTTCCCTAAAGGTAAAATTCTTAAAAATTTCTAAAGTTCAAAAAATTCAACATTTTTTTTTCTTTTCAGGCATTCCATCTGGTGGTATAAAAATAACAGTTGTTGGTAAAAATTTCAAGTCAATTCAGACACCAAGCATGTATGTTTATTATCGTGATCGAATGTTTACTTCACCATGTGTGATCATTTCTGATGCTGAAATGCATTGTGATTCACCAGTCATTGACATGGATGTACCAACACTCATGAATGGTGATAGTCCACAGACATTACAATTAAGTGATGGCAGAAGATACAAAAGAAGCTTGGGCTCACCTTACACACTTCGTTTGAGTGATTTTAGTCCACTTTCTGACTCATATGCTTTAGCTTTAAGTGCTGAACCATTGACAGGTGATGCATTGACTAAATGGATGACTGGTGATCATCCATTACATCTTGAATATGGTTTCCAAATGGACGATGTTCTTGCAACACAAAATCTCAGCAAAGTCATGCAACCATTTCAACTTTATCCTGATCCAATTTATTATAAATTTAATGAGAAAAAATATTACAATAGCGAGTATTTGACAATTAATGGAAAGAATTTGGATCGTGCATGTAAAGAAAGTGATGTGACAGTAACGATTGGTAATAAAATTTGCAATATTACTTCACTATCAAGGCAGCAATTGACATGTAAACCACCAGCTGATGGAATTGATGATATGCCGGTTATGGTTAAAATTGGACAAACTTTAGAATTTGATATTGGCATTCTCAGCTATACACAACCAAACTTTTTATCTAGTTTGGGAAAACACACATTAATTATGATAACAATTGCAATTTTCATTGTCATTGTCTTCATCATTGGTCTTCTAATTGCATATAAGAAGAAAACAAGTGAATCAAATCGTGTGCTCAAAAATATGCAAGAACAAATGGATATTCTTGAATTACGTGTAGCAGCTGAATGTAAAGAAGCTTTTGCTGAATTGCAGACTGAAATGACAGATTTGACTGGTGATTTGACATCTGGTGGTATTCCATTCTTGGGCTATCAGAAATATGCAATGAACATTTTGTTTCCAAATGTTCAAGATCATGATAGACTGTTACAGGAGAAAATTGAATTGGCTAGAAAAGAAAAAGGCTTGCGACTATTTGGTCAACTTATTATGAATAAAACATTTTTGCTACTATTTATTCGAACTTTGGAAAGCAATCGGTAAGAAGAAAAAAATTCAACTTTTTCATTCAAGACTAAACTTAAATTTTATTTCAGCTATTTTTCAATGCGTGAACGAGTAAATGTTGCTTCTCTTATCATGATCACGCTTCAATCAAAACTTGAATATTGCACAGATATTCTCAAAACTCTCTTAGCTGAACTCATTGAGAAATGCATTGATGGCAAATCACATCCGAAACTTTTACTACGACGAACAGAATCAGTGGCTGAAAAAATGCTCAGTGCATGGTTCACATTCCTTCTTCATAAATTTCTCAAAGAATGTGCTGGCGAGCCACTTTATATGCTGTTCCAAGCACTCAAATCCCAAGTTGACAAAGGACCAGTCGATGCTGTCACACATGAAGCAAGATATTCATTGAGTGAAGAAAAACTTATCAGACAGTTAATTGAGTACAAATCAATGACTATTTTTGCATCAATCGCACAACCACCAATTTTCTGCAATCAATTGGATAACATGACTAGTGAAAATGTACCAGTTAAAGTTTTAGATTGTGACACTATTTCACAGGTAAGAATTATTTAAATTTTCTTAATTTTTAATCTCAACTCTAAAATTATTTTAAAGGTTAAAGAAAAAATACTCGACACAATCTACAGACCATGCCCTTATAGTCAACGTCCAAAACGTGATGAAGTTGACTTGGAATGGCGAACAGGCTCAAGTGGTCGAGTAATTCTCTATGATGAAGATTCAACTTCAAAGAATGATAACGAGTGGAAGAAGCTCAACACATTGCATCATTATCGTGTACCAGATGGTGCTTTCCTTACACTTGTTAGTAAACAACAATCCAGCAATTACAATCTGTCCATTTTGAGTGAGAAAAATGAGAAATCAGCGTACAAGTATGAAACTCTCAATTCCTCAAAGTACAATTCAACTTCGCCACCATTCAGTCGTGCTGGATCACCTCTGAATTATGATTCAGGCGAGAATGGTGTCAAGTATTGGCATTTAGTTAAACACCATGATTCTGAACAAAAAGAAGGAGAAAGAGCTGATAAGCTTGTTAGTGAAATTTATCTCACACGTCTTTTAGCTACTAAGGGTATGTTGATCAAGAAACAAAATAAAAGTTTTAATTATTAATTTTTGTTACAATTTTCTAGGAGCTGTTCAAAAGTTTGTTGATGATCTGATTGAAACAATCTTCAGTACAGCACATCGTGGTTCAGCACTGCCACTCGCAATTAAATATATCTTTGACTTTCTCGATGATCAAGCCATGTTACATGGCATAACTGATCCACAAGTTGTACATACATGGAAATCAAATTCATTACCTTTAAGGTAAATATTTTTTAAGCCCCTAACAATTTCAAGTTTTTTAAAACATTTTTTGTTCTTAGATTCTGGGTGAATTTGATAAAAAATCCGAATTTTGTGTTTGATGTACATAAGTCAAATATTGTAGATTCATGTTTATCAGTGGTTGCACAAACATTCATGGACTCTTGCTCCACATCTGATCATCGATTAGGTAAAATATTATTATTATTATTATTTATACATAAAAGCATTGTTGCAAAAGTAGCTTCTGGCTACTTTCTACAGTAGATTGTGCCTATAGTAACCAAATAGCAACCGTAGTCGTTTGGCTACTCTAACTGATGGTTATTTGTAGCCAAACTCTCTTTTTTGGCTATTGGCTGCTTTTTTGTATATAAAAATGAATGATGATAAGCCATTAGTCAAAAAATTAAATTTTGGCTACTGTAGTCAAACAACTACAATGGTCATATTAATACTGTAGCCAAAAGCTACTTTTTAAATAGTAGTCAGTAGTTACAGTTGTCATTTGGCTAAAGTAGACATTTGGCTACTGGCTACGGACCAATAGTTTAAAAATTCTGCATACAATAAACTTATTTCAAATCCTGCCTAATGAGGTTGACGAAAATTTCTACAAAAAATTTCAAATTTAAAATGTAAAATTGAAAATTAAAATGTAAAATTGAAAATTAAATTTTTATTTTCGTTTGATGTGTGTGATGAATTAGACATTTTCATAATTTTAGCTTACGAGTTTATTAGTATGAAAATTTGATATCTTATGCAAGCCCCTTACTTGAGTTTAATAGAAAAAATAAGAATTCTGAAATTTTAAATCTGGGTTAGAATTCCGGTATTTTGCCGGTATTGGGATTGTCGGCACGACGACCTATCGTCACTGCCGACAGTCGCCGTAGTGCCGTAGTGCCGTAGTTTATAACTGCCGGCAGCCGCCATTGCCAGCATTCCGACGAGCGAAGCTCTAACATCTGCCGTAATGCAAAACTTGTTTTGAATTATTTAGCTATAATCAGGAAGATAATATTAATAATTAGTCTAATTTTAATGTTTCTTATATTGAAATATTTTAATATTTGTTTCATATTTTAATATTTAGGTAAAGACTCACCAAGCTCAAAGCTTCTCTACGCCAAAGATATTCCATGTTACCGCGAGTGGGTGGAGCGATATTATTGTGATATACGTGACATGCCAGCCATTTCAGATCAAGACATGAATGCCATGCTCAATGAAGAATCTAGAGTAAGTTTTTTATTTTTAAAAATATTTTCAAATTATTAACAAATTTAATTTTTATTTAATTTAGCTTCATACAAATGAATTTAACACAAATAATGCACTCCACGAGCTGTACTTGTATGCGGTAAAGTACAATGAGCAATTGTCAGTAACGCTTTTTGAGGATGAATTCTCTAAGAAACAACGTCTGCCGTCGAAACTTAGTCAAATTCATAGCATCATGTCATGCGAATAGCAATCGCGGGATTATTACAATGGTTATTCATAAAATATCATCCAATGAGAATTCCAAACAACACAAGATAAATGTCGAATTATTTTTTACTCAACTTTATTGCCATTTTTTACACAAACTCATGAATAAATTCGCTGTTACGATGCTAGGAGAAAAAAATTAATTAAAAAATTGATTTTAGCTAGGCCAAGTTGAAATTTTTTATTTAAAAAATATTAAAATGAAACATCAAAAAAAAGACACATTTGAATGAAAATTGGAGAAATTTTTCAATGCGTAAAGTCAAATTTAGTTTGAAATTTTTTCTATCTATGAAAATTTTGTTAAAATTTTATTTCTAAAAATTTTCAAAGATTAGAAAAAATAATTTAAAAATGAATTTCAAAAAAAGCAACAAAAAACTCCAAATTTTGACTAAATATTGAATGAAAAAGATTGAAGAATTTTAAGAATGAAATTTTTATGATTTAAATAAGAAAAATTTTTAGTTTTTCTCAAATTAAGATTTTATTGGATAAATAATGCAGAAACGAGATTTTAGATCTTTTGCTTGAAATTATTCAGATATTTTCTGATTCAAGTATGGCAAATTTTTGGAATTTCAAAATAAATTTCAAATAAATTCATAAAACAAAGAAAAATTTAGAAAGCATTGTCAAGTTTAAAATATTTCAAAGAGTGCAAAATCTGAGCAGCCGAAACAACGTGCAAATGCTTTAAGCAAGCCATGATAAGCAAAGGAAGAGTCGTAAAACATTTTTGTTTACTCAGGTATCAAAATATCAAAACCTTAAAAACATAACATTCAAGCAACTTCAAAAAATTGCAAAATGTATAAATTTTCATTTTGAATCTCAAAAGTTCATTCTTAAAAAGTTTTCAATTATTTTCACAACAAAATTTACCAATAAAGAATTTTTAGGGCACAACTGGAATCAAAGACAAAAATAGAACATGAAATGAAAAAGTTGTAAAGTTTTTAAATATAAATAAAAAAAGAAACACACAAAAATCAGCATTTTTTACACAATAAAATTCAGAAAAAGAATGAATAAATAATTAAATAATAAGTAAAATGTGTCTGTCTAAAAAATGAAAAAAAAAAGAATAACTCATAAAATCGTTGTTTACATGTCAATGGAATTTTATACATAATATGAGTGAAATTTTCGTGCGAAGAGAAATCAACGAAAACTTAATTAAAAAATAGCTCTAAATGTGTTTGTTCGCTTTAACTCTATGAAATACCGATATACACACATTGCATTTATCTCAAATTATTTTAATTTCTCTCATCATATTCCGAAACATGCATTTTGATAGAAGATAAAAAAAATCTATTTTTGTACAACTTTCGCTTTATTTTTGGGTAACTAAATGAAAATTTTGCTAAAAAATATATTTACTTTCGCAAAAAAATGCCAAAAAAGCTTTTAACTTTCTGCAACCAAATTATGGCAATTTTTCATTTTAAAAATTTTGACAAAAAAAAAATTATTTTCCGTCTTAAAAGTTATTAAAATTTCACAAAAATCAGAACAAAGACAAAGTATTCTTCTTATTTTTGCTAAATAATTGAAAAGAAGAAAAATTTAAACTCTTTTTGCAAAGATGAATGTATAAATTAGTGAAAAAAACTATTTTGTAAAGACTGATAAAAAATTTTAATTTTCTTTCTTTGTATTTATGAGTTTTTATTTCCATTTTTTCATGTAATGTTTTTTAAATAAATACAAATTTGAAACAACTTTATCCAAAAAAGTTTATGAAAAAAGTAAGTTTACGAAAAACAAACAACCAGCAATCATACAAGCCATCAATCAATCATTCTTATGTAAAAACTGTTCTATTATCTTTACTTTTTTATGGGCTTTGAAACTCGAGCTTAGAAAAAATTTTTGAATTCAAAAAAACTACTCAAAACTTTACTCAGCAGCTTGAGCTAAAAAATTCAAAAATTTTCCTAAGTTAGAGCTTTAAACGCTATAATTATTAAAAAAAATTGAAAGATATTTAAAAAAATTCATCAGGTTGTAGAAGAAAAAGCTTTGCACATTTTTTTATTTTATATCATGAATAAAAGTTTTATAAATGTGAATTTACTAATGAAAGTAATTAAAAGAAAGAGTCTCAACTAAAGACAAGCAAAAATTTAAACTCATGGAAAAGAATTTTTAGTTTTTTGGTCAAAGTTGAAAAACCGCCAAATTTGCAATTATTTTTCATATTTTCACGTCAAGTTACAAGTGTAAATAAAGTGTTGGATGATTTAGGATTATTACGATATTATTATAATTTTGTGTATTTATTTTTAATTGATAAAAATTTATTTACACTCACACATGCACGCTTTTAATGAAAAATGAGAATTGATGTAAAATTTTAAGCCATATTGAGATGAAAATTTGTTTTAAATGCTCATTTTTGTAAATTTTTAATTTTTATTAAGACCTGAGGATTTTTTGATTTCTGTTTGATTTTCATGATTTAATCAAAAAAATTCATTTCATTTCTTGAATTTTTTTTTTAAAGTTGAATAAGACAGAAAAAGAGCCAAATATGCTTAATGAAAGTTGTATAAAAAATCACTCAAATCAAAGAATTCTTATGTCTAAATTTTTATGTTAAGCTGAAAATATTTTATCTCAAAAACTCAGCTCTTTTAACTTTCTTCTTTTAATGACTTAAAAAATTTATTTAAAGTCAACTTGCTTTGATAATTTCATCATTTTAGCCACTTTGATGATTTTTATCATTAAAACTTCTTTGTGATCCTCTTTGTAAAATATAAAATTAATTAAAAATAATAAAAAGATTTTTTACTATTATTGTATTATTATTTTTGTATCCTATAAATTCTCACATTTATTTGTAAAAAAGAAAATCTTTTATAAAAGACACAGAAAAAAATATTAAACACACACAAGCAGACAAAAACTATTTTTTAAAAGCCCAAAACTCAGTTCTAAGTTTGTTAAATTTTTCATAATAAATTTATTAATTTTATTTTTCCATTAATAAAAATTATTAAACAAAACTTTCAAAGCAATTAAATTCCTGCCACTGCAATATTTGAACTTAGAATGTCTAAATCATATCAGGAAATTATTAAAAACAGCAAAATGTAATGATGGATATATAGCACGCTAAATATAGTGACAAAAAGATTTCTCAGAAGAAATTTTAAATTATTTGAATTTTTTTAAAAGAAGTAGTTTAAAATTCACAAAAAAGATTTTTTGTTTTCATGGATAGTGAAGTAAAAAAGATCAAAGTTTCGTATATTTTTGAAACGCAAATATAAAATTCAATTTTTCAGTGTCCATGCCCTCGCTTTCTTCAAAATTACGGTTCAATTTTTATTAAAATTTTAGCAAACACAAAATTTAGTATTTTGCATAAATTTTGGCTACACAAGATGTCTTTTACATGCTATATTTCCAACATTATAAAAACACTTATTGAACAATAAAATGAAACATTTTTCAATTATCTAATTGCTCAAAATTTTTCGTTTTTATTATTTTTGTAAAAACTTTTGTTAATATTTTATGCACAAATTTGGCACTCTTTTAATGTATGTTTGTGTGTGTAGTAAAAAATTTATTGTAATAAAATTTAAAAAATATTTACAATTATTTTTTATTTTCCTCAGTTGTTTTTATTTGCTAAAATTTTATTTTTGAATCTTTTTTTTGTATGATTTCAGGTTATTATAACAATTTGGAATATTTCAAAGTTAAATTAAAATTATTATTAAAAAATTTCTTTGAAAATAGAGTAATTAGAGTTATTTTTACCGAATCATCAAAAATTCAGTAAAAATTCTATTTTTGAAAGGAAACAAAACAATGAACTTTTTTTTCTTAATTGTATAGTTCTTTACCCTTAAGAATTCGCCGGTGTTAAGTTAGCCCATACCATCTTCGGTCGACAACTTACGGAGCTTTCGACCGAAGTTGTCTGCCGACAAAAAATTCCCCATGGAAAATGTCGACCGAAATGTAAAATTAAATAATATTCCAAAATTTACATTAGAATACTCTGAGTGAAATCCATATTTGGAAGATAGCATGAACTAACTTCACATGGGTTAGAAATTTTTAAATTCAAGAAATTATCACATTTTTTATATTTTTGTAAACTTTTTAATTTTCACAATAACAAATAAAAGTTATTATTTAATAATTCATAAACTTAATAAACGTTGCAATTAAATTAAAGTAAAAATAAATTAAATCCATAATCATTCAATCAAATTTCTTAACAATCATTCATTATTCAATCATACATTAATCATTATAATCATCAGTGAATTATTGTTAAGCCGCCGATGTATGTACAACTTATGTGTTTAATTTTTAAGTCTATACTTAAACTGCATAAAATTCTCCTAAACTCTTAAGCCTGAATGAGTGTGTAAAAATAAAAAATTCATACAATAATTATAAAATTAATAAATAAACAAAAAAATGTTTTCTACATGGATAAAAGTGCTTATAAATATATGATAAAAATTTAAAATTATTAACATATGATCGTCGTCGTATCGAATACAAAAAAAATAAATATTTAAATAAAAAGTAAATTTTTTTTTCTTATTTTCAAAATCTTCAATAAAAGATAATGGTTCAAAAAATAAAGCCCAACCGAATGCTAAAAATTAATTTCATAGTAATCTTAACGTCAACATATCAAATGTCAATAAAAAAATATTATGGCTTCGGCTGCATTTCGAAATGAAGCAAAAATTCTTTCCAAAAAAAACTTTTTTACCGCGCAATTTGAGATGAAAAATTTTTTTATTTAATTTTTAAGCATAGTTAGAAATGAATTAATAAAAAATTAAATATATCAAAAAAAGTATCTATATCAGATGAAAGACAAAAAATGTGGACATAATGAGAATTTCATGCATTCTGAATTTAAACAAGAGGAAGATATGTTATGAAATTTTTAATCTCACTAATTAAGGCTGATAAAAATTCATTAAATCAGCTCAACTGAAAAATTTCTACACTCAAAGAAAAATTTTTACAACGCATAGTAAATTTGTATGGAAAATTTTACAACGTTGTTGTAAGCTCAGACCTTACAACAAAATTGTAAAATTTTACTATGATTATAGTAAGGTTAAAATTTTTAAAAAATTACTATATACATAGTAAATTTTACTACAAAAATAGTAAAACAAAATACTATATTGATGGTGAAATTTACTATTAAAATTGTAAAAAATTGCTTTCGGGATTCCTGAAAATTAAAATTCTCTTCAGTATTATTGAAACTCAAATGCATGTTTAGTTAAAATCTTTATTATTTTATTTATTAATCACACATAAACTTACAAAAATTAATGAGTTTTTATGAAGATATTTGAAGATCCAGT
>JACWBX010001396.1:0-49785 GCA_014622435.1 Polypedilum pembai
CAAGCTCGCCTACTGCCAGTAAAAAAAGTTAGGGTACTAGCTTTTACTAGAAAGCTTTTATGAAAATTTTTTGATTGAGGTTTTCTGATGATTTCCATGATATTTCACAACAAAACTTTCAATATAAGCTTTTAATTTGTTAATCTATCAGAAACAAGCAAGATTTACCCGAAATTCTTCTCATTAACGAATTTTTTAAAAGCTTTCTAGTAAAAGCTAGTACCCTAACTTTTTTTTACTGACAGTAGGCGAGCTTGAAAAATAAAAATTTTTTTTGGAACTGTCTCTACCTTGATATTTATTGAGAAAGTTGAAAATAATCAAATTTATGTGTTGAATAATCGAAAATACAACAGAATTTTAAAAAGTATTGCACGTGTTTCATTCTTATAAATACTAGTGATTCAAGAATTATGATTTTTTAAAACAAACATGAGTAAAAAAAGAAAAATTCATATTATGTTGGTTTTAAATTATATTCAGCTAAGGGTTTACAATTTCCCGTGAATTTCCCAGCTTCTATTTTTGTTAAGAAATAGCGATGACTGCTTGAAAAGCTGGTCAAAAAAGATGTTTTCTGAATGACTTAGCTTCTAAATCAATTTTCATCAAAAATTTGACAAGTTTTACGAAAAAAAAATTTAATTTTGAATAAAAACTTTTTGCCAAGTCTTTCAAAAAAATTGTTAATAATTGATTTATTCTTCATAAATTTCATTAAAATTGCTTTTATAAAAGTTCCACGAAATTTCTTTTCAAAAAATTAGAAAAATAATTTTATGATAGAAAAAGTTCTAAATTAAATTGTAAATGTATAGAAAAATTCTCGATCTGGGAATTTCTTGGATTATTTTCGGGAACGGGAATTTCCCGATTTTTAAACCCCTAGCAGCAGCATCGTCATATTGAAATCATTGTATTTTTTATACTTTATGTTAAATACTTACACATTTGTTTCTTCAGTTTAAATATATTAAACAATATATGTATATATGCTAAAAAGGTAAAAGGCATAGATTACTTTTATTTTTATTAATATCATCCTTTGAGCTGTCCTTAAAGCAAGTAAGTTTGTGTTTAAGTGCGTATGTAGAGGAGAAAGAGGCTCGTCAACTCTACAACATATTGTAACATCTATTGTTTTAAAATTCCACCCTTATTTCCAAGTGTACTACAGTATATAATTGTAAATGCCATTTCAGTACAAAATTTTAAATTAAACTGTCTAAAATTTCTCTTTTGTTTTAATATGATTTATATAGATATGCAGTATATTGTTTCAAATAGTGACCGAGAGAATGTTTATTCAGATAAAATTATTTAACTAGCTAAGCACATAGAAAAATATTGCATATTAGTGCATTTCATTTCAAACTACAAAAGATTGTTCAGTGTTTTTAGTGCTCAGCACTAAAAGTTTTAATATTTTGTGCTCAGCACTCAGCATTAGAATATTTTGTATTTGAGTACTTTGCTGTTTGAAACATAGTGTTTAATTATTTTAACAATAAACTATTTAATATTTTTGTAAAGAAAAAACGCAAAACGAATTATCTACCTAGTTACAATATAAAATTTCAATGCCTGTTTTCAATGAACTAGAAAATATAATTATAAAGCTATTCTATAAAATTTCCAATATATATGCAAGTATATATTCATGATAGGTGACTACAATAGTCTCACCAACCGAGTGAGACTTGTTGTAAGAGATTTTCGGCAATATAATTCCATTCATTTTACATTTTCAATAATACACACTCCCTCTCTGTTCACATGGTTTGGAATATTTGTTGAAGTTGAATAATGGAATTATTCGGTATTTTTACTGCTTTTAAGAAAAAATTCTATTACTATTGAACAAAATTGATAAAGATAGAGACATATACGCACACACAAATAATAATAATAAAAGAATTAAATTATCCTTTCTACCTCAACATTTTACACTCGACAATCTCTTTTGAAATTCTTTTTCGTTCACATGGAAACGTTCTTATGAACGAATACGACTTTTGTTATTTGCAGAGTTGTTTTCTTCGATTTCCTTAACATTTCGCTATAACCATTTAAAGAAATAATATTTTATAAAAAATTCCTTTTGGAATTTATTCTACCAATAAATATCTCAAAAACAAATCGTTAATCATTAAAGTTAGTTGAGTCTATGAAAAGTTATGAGTTTTTAAAATGTTCGCCAATTTTCCGATGAAAAAATCGGCTAATTCTTTTAAAATTCATAACTTTTTACAGACTCAACTAATTTTAATCATTGCTGATTTGTTTTAAAAATATTTATTAGTAGAATAACTTACAAAAGAAATTTTGACAAAACATAAGTTTCTATGAAAAAAAGTTATAGTAAATTGCAAAGAAAATATGTTTAAACAACTCTGATTATCGGTGTTAACTGACTCAGATATCAACAGCAGTATATCATCATCCTTGACCTCTATGAAAAGGGTTCATATATTTTTTTCCTATTAAGCTCTGCTTGATATATTTTATTTATGTGTGTGCGTGTATAAAAATCAAAATTCTCCTTAAAAAGCAGTGAAATCAAATTGAAATCAACAGTAGAAATGCTTGTGAGAAATATTTTTAAAGTATTTATGGTATGTGATGTTATAGAATGAGAGAATATTTGAAGTGAAGTAGGACGTGTGGAAATTGAAAAATTTCACCAGAATACTTGCTGGTGTTGATGATTTTGTAAAATGGAAAACAAAATTGTTTTTTGAATTTAATGTAAATTCCATTTGTCTTTTAAAATTTTCTCTTCTACTTCTTCGTACAGTATGCTTTACCAAAAAGTGTACAGCTCAATAAAATTAAATTTAATGTACAACTCACACTCACTTTCGCTGAGTAAAGAGAGAGAGAAAATGAAAAGAAAAAGCGCAAAAAGAGTATTTTACGAAATATGGCTTTGCTTCACATTTATTTTTTTCCATTCTATTACACGAGTCCAATTCTGAGTACATCGTGCGGGTCAACATCACGATTTAATTAAATTGAGAATTTTTCCGTTCACTTTTTTTTCTTGGGATCAGCAAAATACGAGTGAGAAATAAAATACACAACATTAAAATGCTAACAATTTATTTCTTTCTACGATGATTCGAGAATAAACGAGAGTAAATGCATTAAGGTTAGAATTAATGTATTTCAAATTTTATTTTAATATTATTAATGTAATTTGATTTTGATTTATTTTAGATTTACATTTACAAACAGATTACCCTTTCTTCATTTTTATTGAAATATGAAATGAATTTGAAATTATAAAATTATTAAGTAATTGAATCTGTTATAATATTGTGAAAAGAGAAAAATAAAAGCACAATTCCTTGAAACAAACGATTGATGCATTGAATATGTCAAATGTATGCAGCTCAACGTAATCACTATAATCCTTCTCTGGATGAATAGAAAAAATTATTTTCCTCTCACATGGTATGGAAAAAGCAATCACAAACGTTGGAAGTCTCCTTCCAATTTCATGGAATTTGTTGTAGGATACACATTCAGTTTGTATCGTATCAAGTAGGGGAAGAAAATGTTTCCATTAGACGATGTTGAAGTGTCTAAGTGCAAAGACGTGAATCTGTTGACACAAAGCTAGTAAACTTAATAGAAAAGCGGAAAACATTTAAAAGATATCATTGAGTATCTGAAAAGAGAAGGGAAAGTGATAATAAATAAAGTGTCATAATAATAAGTAGCAAAACTTTTTTTACATTCAATTTTCATCAAAACTTGTTGATGATTAAAATTGTTATTACTCCTAAAAGTGGTATTCATAATAATGGCATAAAAATGCAGTTGCAAGTAAAAAATGAATAATAAAAAAGTGGTATAATAAATTATGAGATATGACATTAATGGAATTTTTTACATTTCTAAAATCTTCTTTTTATTTTTACAAATGCACGAACTGAAGTTGGTGCACATCATAAATAATGAAAAATGAACTTTATTCATACACACCGAAGATTTTCATGATTATTTATCAACATTAAGACCATCATGTTGTCTTGTCTTCAAACATAATCCATTTGAAAAATTCTGATGCTATCAAAAATGTATACACTTCTAACACCTTCACCACCCTCTTACAAACAATACAAAATTGTTTTAATAATGCTTACATCGTCAATATAAAAGAAAGAAGAGGAAAAATGTTACATAGAAATTTTCTAGCCACAAAAATGAGTTGATGAAAAATGAAAAAGAGTGCTTTAGAGTGTCAAACGGTATATCACTTGATATTAAACCTTCATTTGTATACTTTGAATTGAATGTTGAAGAGAATCAAAAATTCTCTTAAGTTTGCTCTCGATGCTCGCTGATTATAAATTTATGCGATAAAAATGGAGCAGAATTATTCAAATAGAAACATGAGTAGCGAAATAAGAAAAGAGTTGAAATTGTAATTTTTTTTTTGTCAATTTTTCTTTCTCTCTAATTTCTATTCTAAAATAACATTATTGACAACAAAACAAATAAAATTTTCCTTAAATTCAGCATTTATATTTTACTATCAAATTATTCTCATTAAATTTAATGGAATCAAAATAAACTGAATAAATTTCTTAACAGTTGTAACCAAAACATCAACTTCTGAAACGATAACAAACATCAAAGCATGTCATAAAAGAAATATTTTTCCGGAGGTTATTTTGGTCCATAAAATATTTGCATATTTTCTCCCTCGCTCATTTTCATTCCTTCAATACGTCATTTGAATAAAACTGCGGACTTTTTTATTTATTAAATGTATGCTCATTCATTCACTTCTCATTTCTTTATTTTTAAAACGTATTTATCATTATCATGATGAAATCTGAATGAGTTGCTGCTGAGATTTCTTCTTTGTATGTATAAATTGAAATAAAGCCCTATGACTTGCCTTTTCTTAATAAATTTTATAATAGCATTTTTCAAATCTTTTTAATTCTCAAAATTTTCTCATTCTTTCTTTTACTTTAAAAACATTTTTAAAATTACCGTGCTCATGTTATAGATAATAACTGACACAATCTTTTCTAACAAATAGCTTTTATCACTTTTCTCAACTCATGCCAAAAAAAAGTGATAATGCTGACATGAGAAACGTTATGAAAATACGATAATGAAAGAGTGAGCAAGAGTTGCAGGAGTAAATCAAAAGCATAGCTCCATCATCAGACTTTTCATTATTTTTTACCTTGATGAGTTGAACTTTTCAAAGCAGTGATGGGTAAACTGTGTGTCACGTTAAACTCTGATATATTAAAATTTTTTTCTCAAATTCAAATATGATAGAAATGTTTTCGTCTAAAATTTATGTTGCGACTGTTGAAAAAGTTTGCTCACCACTGTTTAAAAGTGTGAATCATATTTTTAAAGTGTTAGCAATTATTTTTATCTTGATTACAGTGTGAATAATTAAAACTCCTTTTTCAATGAAAATTAAAAGTGAAAAATGTGTGGTACATAGCTACGAGAAATAATAAAACGACTGTAGAAAGAGAAGAGGGTGTAGAAAGTTGGAAAGGAGCATAAAGCATGTGAAAAAGACAAAATTATTGTGAATTATAAAAGCTAACAGACTTTTTGGCATCAGTGCCAATAATAAAATTATTGAAGAAGTTGAAAAATAAGAAGAAGAAGAAGAAAAAGTAGTTCTGATTTAAAAGAATTATGAATTGAAAATTGATGTTAATGTGACTGGGTGGACTCTCATAAATTATTCCCAAGCATAAGCGAGAACAAACTTTTTAGTTCAGCATTTAAAAAATGGACTACAGAAGTAATAAATTTCTATTAAATTTATGGATTTCAATAATATGCATACTAGGTAAATGCTGCTGCTGCTGCTTTTGCTCTATGTATATTATTAATTTGAATGTATGAAATTTTATTTTCTCACAGTGTCTCGATTTTTTGTTTGTTCCAAATTTTAAATTTTTAATAAATTGGATAGACAAAATATGGAATAAATTAAATTTTTTTGCACTGTTTCATGAATAAATAATTTATAACAAATTTTGTTCTCATTAAACTTTTATTTATGCATGCTTATACAGAAGTTTATCATTTGAAAAATCGTGAAAAATTATTTATTTTTAAAATTATGATGATTTCAATATTTATTGGAATATTAATTTGATTTATAGCACACATATGTATCACTAAGATGTTTTAATTAAGATTTTTGCTTGTATAATTTGACATTGTAGTTTATAGAGTTTGTGTTTATCATTTCTTACATAGAATTTCATCTTTATTTGTTTGCTCTTTTTCTCTCATTGCAATAAATTGAGTGAACGTAATATATTGTGTTCTAATACTCTCCCTTTCACATATAGGAATAATGTGCAAATATCACATAATCATTACGTGATTCATTATCTCATTTGCAAAAATGCTCGTGCATGTTAAAAGATTCATAACTGAAATAAATAACTCATATTAGTTCGTTCGAAAGACAAAAATCATAAATTTCAATATGATATTTCCATCTCAATACAATAACTCCTAATTCCAATTTTCTCTCTTTTTGCCGCCACCACTACAGACATGACAAATGTTAATGTAGGATCAATGCAGAGTACAATGAGCGAGAATGCAAATTTAGTTCACACTACAACCGCTAGCACCACTACGATGCTTCATTCAGCTGCTGTCGCTATAACAGCGGTATCAGCACCGACTTCAATTATAGAAAAAATAAGTGTCACGTCAACTACGACAAATTATGAGATTTTGTCGGACGATACGAGCGGATATACGCAAGCAACAATAATCAGTGAGCCATATTTTGATGCTCAAACGTCGAGAAACGTGACAGGACTAGTAGGTAAATTGATATTTATAAGTTTATAAGCGAGAATGTTCTTTTACATTGTCATATGACTATCAATTGATAAGACAAAAAGTTAGTAAGAGAGTAAAACTTTATTAAAGTCATGATGACAAACAAGCAAAATTAAACAAAACAAAAATGTCTACAGTGACAGCATTTATATTGTTGTGTAAAAAGTAAAAGATTGCTAAAAAGAAAACTTTCATTAAATACATTGAGCTTTATTAAATTCCCTTCGACTTTTATTATCATCCTAAAATTACAATTATTTCTTCTTCTTCTTCTTCACTGCCTAAAAGAAGAAAAATTATTTATCGATTTTCCCCAAACAGTCGTTATTGAACATATTTATGAAAAGAATTTATACGACTCAACGGTGGATGTCATAATATACTGCTGCGTAATCTTTGTCTCTACATATTTTTCCTTTAGCAAAACTTATCTATTTTTCCTTTTCTCATTTCTCTAGGTAAATCAGCTTATCTAAGTTGTCGTGTAAAAAATTTAGGAAATAAAACCGTTTCATGGATTCGGCATCGCGATATTCATATCTTGACTGTTGGTAGCTATACATATACAAGTGATCAAAGATTTCAAGCTACACATCACAAAGAGACTGACGATTGGACACTGCAAATAAAATGGGCACAGGTGAGCTTTAAAATCAATCTTTTAAAAAACAATTTTTCAAATTTTGTTACTTTTTCCATTTGCAATATATTACAAAATAAAGAAGAGAGATAGTGGAGGTAAATGATTGATTTATAAATAATTCTTCACAACGGAATAATTTAAAAGAGTGTGTCTTTTTTTTCAGTGTATGAATGTCAAATTTCAACACAGCCTGTTAAAAGCTATTTTGTTAATCTTAACGTTGTCGGTGAGTAAAAGCAGTAAAAATTTAATAAGTCAGTGAATAATTGTTAATTGGATTTCTCACATTAATTAACAGTTCCAACTGCTCGAATTCTCGGCGGACCCGACCTGCATTTTGACAAGGGCTCGACAATCAATTTAACATGTACTATTAAATATAGCCCCGAACCGCCCGCGTATATCTTTTGGTATCATCTTGACGAAGTAAGTCAAGCTGTTTCATGTTTACACAATGCACACGAGAGATACAGAGCGAAACAGTCACATTTTGCAAATTAATTTAAATCATAAATAAAAATTATATATCCGTGTGGCTTTATTTTGTCATTTATTTCACAATATTAATTCTCATTTTATTTATTTATTCACTGACGCATTCGCACACAGGTGATTTCTTATGATTCATTACGGGGAGGAGTATCCGTAATCACGGAAAAAGGAGACATAACAACGAGTTATTTGCTCATTCAAAATGCTGATTTAGCAGATTCAGGACGCTATAGTTGCTCACCATCTAACGCTGAGGCTGTCGAAATACGAGTACATGTACTGAATGGTAATCTCAGAGATTCTTTTTTATTCATTAAATATATTGTCTAATATCGTTTCCCAAGTGACTCGAATGGATCATTTTTTCCTTTCTCCCTCTTGCCATCAATATTTTGAAGTTATATGATTTTTTTCCTAATAATGTATCATAATGACAGTGATGAAATTGATGGGATGAAATTTAAAAGAAATTTCCATCTCATAATGTACAATTTTGATTAGTTTTTTTCTTATATATCCTTTAAACTTTGTCTCCTTTTCTCCAAAGTATCTTTTTTTTCTATATAGTCCCAGAGGTGGACACTTCCAAAAATAAATAATCACAAAAAATCAAAAACGAATTTAAAGAATGTCCACCCCTGGATATAGTCCACAAAATATCATAAAAGCAAATTGACACAAAAGTTTCAAATTTTAAAAATTTCTTCTTTCAATTATATCCTTTCGAACTAATTTTAATAACAACTTTCTATGAATTAAACTAAAATAGACAATATATTATAATCACAAAAGGAAAATTAATACAGGAAATAATAATCAGTTGATCAGTTCGCGCTTTGATTTCAGGTGAACATCCTGAGGCCATGCAAACGGGTTCTTCATGTAATTCTCGATGTGCGAGTCAGTTTTTAATACTAATAAGCCTACTTCTACTCATTACTCTTCACAATCAGTTGCCTATAGCAAAAGTTACATTGACATTATTACATTTGTTTTCATTTATTATCAAAACAACCTTGACAACAGTCTATCGCAGCACTCAATTCATTGAGCGTTTTCATTTGAGGATGTTCATTAATAACAAAAGCTGATTTAAAAGTACTCTCGAAACAATTCCACAATTACTTCAAGAGATTTTTCATTTTATAATTATTGAAACCAAAGGGAAAAAGCAAATACAAAACAAAGAAAGAGAGCCGAGAACAGAATTTTCAATGAATAACTGCTGATGGAACAAAGAAGCGGCAGCACTACAATTTTTTCTCTTCTCTCTCGCATTCGTATCTCTGAGTGGTGTATATATGCGCTAAAACAATAAATCAAAAGCAAATGAAAAAGAACAAACGAGGAAAATTGTGGGGATGTAAAAATATAATAAAGGAAGTAGAGAAGAGAGAGAAAGAAAATAAAAATTAGATAGAAAGCGAGACTCATTCTCGAAGAAAAAAATTATAAAATTAAATGAATGTTCACAACTTTTTTATCATGTTGTGGTGTATGTAAATAAAATCTTGATAACGTAATATGAATAAACAAAATGATCTACGATAATAAAATACTTATTGTATTAAATTGATACCGAAAAGTTTATTTCAAATTGGATCCTATGTGTAGCTTTCTGTGATGAAATTTCTGAATAAAAAGCAATTGGTTTGCAGTTGCATTGTATTTATTGAATAGTGAGTAAGATAAAACCTGATAAAACATACCTTTATCCGTATAAATCTAAAAATAATTGCTTGTTATCCGAATAAGACGAATCTATTTGTGTAAACAAATACTATCTCTTAATATTATGGTGTCTTGTGTATATACATTTTATTAAATTTCTAGCTATTTTTAAATGACACAGTTCTGCCACGACAGATATTTGAATTTCACACGAAACATTGTTCTTTTCTCACTAATTTGTCTGCAGAAATTTACATTTATTTGACATTCCTTTAATTTCAGAACAATAACAATTATAATAATCAATCAATTGTCAAATAAACAAACCTCTGCGTTGAGCCTTTTTGTTTATGCGAAATAAAAATGGACATGTATGTTTTGAAGAAGATAGATTGTAACATTTGACATGAGTTAAATATCATTCACCCTCTTTTATCGTTACTGAGAGTCTTATTCATATTTATTCCTCCCATTTTTTCGGTAAGATTAATGATTAAATGACCATTTATTCATGATATTCCCACCCTCACTCCCTTTTTGTACACACCTATGATAAGTATTACTTAATAAAATTACTCACTTTCTATCTCTTTCACCAAAATATGGCACAATAAAATAATATAATTTCGAATGCTACTATTACTTACGTGCAATGTTTCAACATCAGAAAGCAATAAAAGTTGAGTAAAATCGTATGATATAAATTCAGTTGAGGTAAGCCGATGTATTGCATGCATAAGAAAGTTCTTTTTTTCTTTTCTCTCATACCGGTAACTCATGATTTTTTACCTCATGTATGTGTATCGAACGAAAATGAATTTATCAAGTCCAAAGAATCATGAAATCATTAATTTAAAAGTCAGAAAATTTTACTCTTTTATAAATCCTTATTCTTTGTAGCATCACGGATTATGTATTGTTTTTGTATTTTGTTGTTTTGCGAAAAGGACAAGTTTTGTGTTTCAAAAGAATAATACCTCACGTCTTTGAAGAAATAAAAATATAAATTAGTTTAGATTCAGCATCAGATCATAAATTAATTCAGTTTAATTTTGAAGAGGATATTATTTTTCTTGTTATTTATTTTTATTGTCTAAAAGAAAGCAGCAGCAATGAACTATAAAATTAAGTTTACCATAAGTATTTTGCTTCTTTCTATCTAATGGAACCACTTCAACATGTAATGATTTAAAATTGACAAATTTGAAGTAAAATGATAAAAAATTGTCATCATTATTAGACATTTTCTTTTCCATAGATACATATTTATTTAAGCTGATGCTGCAAAATGAGCACTCGAATACTTATCGCAATTTTCTGTCAGAGAAATTTCTTTTTGCTCTAAAAAAGGAAGTAAAAAAATAAATTCCCGTCAAGTTGTAGCGAAAAAAAAGTAGGTGAATAAATGATTCAAATACTGATATGGTTATGCGAATTTAATATAGCTTTCAATTATTGATATTTCGGTTTCATGTAGCCTCACCCTTAAGGTTTTTTCTCTTTTTATTCTGTTGATAAAGCCATTAATATGAAGAATTGCGTGTGTACATTTATGAGAGTTTCTCTTTCTTGTTGCTATTCAATAAGTGTACCTATTTATAATTTTTTTTGTTATGACATCGATACTTTTTCTTATAACTGTTGAAAGAAACAGTGTTATTTTTATGACATTATTAGAATATTTAAGATAGTCATTTTAAATTCATATTTTTGAACTTTTCAATTCATTCTTTGCTAGATATATTTTAAAGCATTAGTCGAAAAGAAAATGTTTTATTGGAAACATAATTTGACACGTAGTGATTGTGAGAGATGCGTTAATAATATGAATTCATATTTCATGCTGAATGGAAAAGAGGAGAATATGTTGGAACTCTGCAAGTGATAATGCGAAAAAAAAGAAATTGAATTTTCTTCAAAAGAATTTTTATTATTGTGAATCATATGTCATATACACAAAAATAAAATTTCCATTTGATTTTACTTTCAATGCCTTTCTTTGGATTTTTTACCTACTGAATTTTAATGGGGAAGATCAAAAAACTTTTATTGACAGGGACGCTTATATTTTTTATGATTTCTCGAAACTAGAATAAAAGATGATATGCCATATTAATTAGTACTACAATTTGTCCCTGACAGTAAAAAATTTTTCTATTGATTTTGTTCAGCACTTTTTATCAATTTGACTTTTATTTTTTAATCAATCTGTTTGATTGCTGAATAAATAGAATTTTGTTAGACAAATTAAAGGTTTTTTTAAATTTCTTTAAATTTGAAAAAGATCAATCTAAAATGCTTGAAGCTTTAGAAAGCATTGATGAATAACTTACTGAATCTTTTACAATCGATCAATAATAAGTTGAAAGACTCTGATAAATTAATGAATAAATATTTCATTGAGCAAAATATTTTACTTTGTTTTATTTTTTGTCGATTTTTTTAAAATTAAAGTATCTTAACTTACGAATCAAACACAAAATTATTATTTATTAGTCAATGAAGATTATAAATTATTATGTAATGATTAAGGAAGCTAATTTATAAAAGAGAAAAACTGAGTAAAATTCCTTATTTTTTTATTTTGTCCTAATTTAATTTCTTTATGTTGATTTCTAATAACTTTCAGTTTTCAGAATGTAAATTTTTTCTGTATGTCACATGCATGTATATGATTGATGTTGAACTCACACAAAAATCAAGTGTCACAAAAATATTTCAAACAAAGGATATTTTTCCTTGAGCTTTTATTTCATGATTTATATTTTGTGAGTTTAATATACATTTTCAATCTTTGGTACATGTCATTTACATAAAAAGTAAACTTTTATGTGTATACAAAATAGGTCACATAAAAATGTAAAAGTACAATGCGATTTTAAAGTCATTTTTGAGATCAAAAGATGCGTGTTATTCATGTGGAATCACTTTGAGTAACAAAGTTACAGCATGTAGAATATTTTTTCAATGATAAGCTTTAAAGTCTGTATTTTTTACAAGCAAATGGAGTTGATTAAAAATTTCATCCTTGTGGTAGATGATGAAGGAATATAAGTGACAAATGTATGATTAAAAGAATGGAGTTTCTCTTTAAAGAAAATAAGGAAGGAAATAAAAGGGACGAGCATGAAAACTCACATATAAAATATACATTTAGAGATGGTCGTCACTCGTTTTTTACTTTATAAATGAGAAAAGGAGTATGATGGAATGCATGTTTAACTTCGTGGAATAAATAATGCTTTTGTTTTTAATAATGTTTTTTCCCTTTTGCTCCTTCATTGCTTGCAAGCTCGCTCACTCACTCATCCATCCATTTCGTTATTTTTCGAGGAAATCAAGTGCATGTTAAAATATATTTTCAAAATGTGTGTTTTCGTTCTCACGACATTTAGTAAAAAGAAATTGATAAAAAATGATTCAGCATTTGTATATAATGTTGAATTTCTCTTGTTGCTATTTCAGCATAGAACTACCTACAAAATCACTCAGAGTTTCTGATGTTAAACGAAATTCAATACACAGCGTGTATGATATGTACAAAAAAAGATGGAAATGTACTCTATATAAGCTTTAATAGAAATTTTTTTATTTAAAAACTTTAATTATTAGTTAGTTCTGAATTTAAAAGTTCAAATGCGTTCGAACGAATTGCTTCGTCTAATATTCCACGAATTTTTTCGCAACCCATTAATGCGCAATCAAAAATTTTATTAAGATCCTTGAGGTAGAATTTTTGAGACAACTCAACATAAGCCACACTTTGCTCATGATCTCCTGTTCTTGGTAAAGCTGCAATCGTCAATGTTGGTCCGCCTATTTAAAAATATGATGTGAAGTTTATCGTAGAATGTTAGAGCAAATAAAGTGAAAATTTACCACATATTTCCTCGAGATGTGAAACATCTAATAATGCAACACCATCATTTGTGAGAGATGCAGTGCATGCACAAATATATTCTTTCATACAAATTCCAGCATCTATTAAAGCAAGCGTTGCAGCGTTTACGACAGTGCATATTTCACTTCCATCCGTTTGAAGAATCTCTATGTTAAGATCCAATTGCGATTTCTCATATTTTTCCACAAGAATAACGGATTTGAAGATATTTTTTAAATTTATTTCAATCTCACCAAGTTTCTTACTATTCTTTATCACCTTCTGTCGTTCTCCATTCTTGGAAAAAGTTGCAAATTTAACTCTTACGTTAAACAAGAATTCATCTCCACCTCCCCCTCCTCTATTTTTATTTGAACTATTTTTCGTTGGATGCTTAGGTCCGGATATTGATGCAATAACTTTTGTGTTACCATGAAGCATATATGCACTTCCATCACATCTATTATTGAGATATTTTATTAAAACTTTAACTCCAATGAGAGCATGGGCTATTTTTTAATTCATGAAAACAAACCTCTCTAAAACACCTAATTTACATTGAATTTGTCTTAATTCATTTTGTCTGCGTCCATCGATTCGTAAACCTTGCAGTGACAATAATTCTTGTGCCATTTTTAAGTTAATTTTCTCTATTAAAGTAGTTTTTTAAAAAATGTTTCAGCAAATATTTTTTCCGGTTTTTGTTTACATACAAAAAATTCAAATAACACCGTTATTAGACGATTCTTTTCCTGAAAACTATATTTTCTTATGCATGATATGATGTGCCACTAGATAAAATGAAAGTGTGTAAAATTATCATAATTGAGACATTCTTTTACAAAATTCTTTATATGAAGATGATGATAGTACGATTTTGCGTATGAATGTTTGTGCTATTTTTTTTAAAGTGTAGGAAGTGTTGATGTTAATAAATTGACTAAAAATATTCTGTTAATACAAGTAGATTCCATTTCCTAAAGAATAAATTTTAATTTTAATAAAAACTAAGAATTTCTAATGTAATGTGAAGGAAGAAGCTGCTATATTAGACAACTTGTCAGTGATTATATCGATTTTTTACAAGAATGATTATTGTCAATAAGTAAAATTCTTTTTTGTTGCTATAAATGCTGATTTTTACTATTTAATTACTTTCATTAATGTCTCAATATATACGTGCAATGTAAATAAATCACTTTGACGTTTAAAATCCACCGAGATTCCAAGTTATTTTTCTCTTCATTCTTAGGAAAAAGTTTACTATCTCTTTAAAGAGTTTCATAAAGAACAGTTTGTTTTTGTTCAGTTAACAATATCATAACCCATCATGCATGGAAAATTATGTATTTTTTCTCAAGATAAAAGGACACTTCTTTGTTTATAAAATATGCATTATTTTAAGCTTCATAAATATTTTAATATATATATTTTTCATTGTATTCTAGGAAAAACAGAATGATGTTATTAGCAAAATATTTTCTCAAAAGGCTACATGTTTGTTCTTTAAAAAAGGAAATAAATTCAGAAGAAATTTTACTTTAACGGTTTTCATAAAATTTAAAAATCAAGAAAAAATATTTGTATTTTTTTGGTGAGAAAAACTTTTTTGATTTTTCTTTAAATTTTTAAAGTTTATATTATTTGAAATGCATTAAATTGGTTATTGCCAATAATTTAAAAACAGCTTCTTCTTGTTGATTATTGTAAAAGTCTAAATATATTAGTTAATTAATCTTTTTTTAAAAAATTTATATGATTAGATAATTTTATGCTTGTGCAAAACACACAAATAAACTTTTTTCTCCAAAAATTTTATTAGAATCTGAGGAGCTCCTTTCAAGCTAAAGTCATGGGTGGAGATCATCATCATCACAAAGCAATAACTGTTCCTGACTGGCGTATTTATAAAGTAGAAAATTGTAAGGAGCTAGTTGAAGTAGAAAGAGCATTAAGCCGTGTTGGATTGAAAGATCCATGGTTGAGGTAAAAATATTATTTAAAAGAATAAACATTTTAATTAATAACATAAATATAATAAAATTGTAGAAATGAAGTCTGGCGATTTGATCCCGCTATTCATAAAGCTTGGAATACTAAAACACAGCGCTTGTGGAAAAGTTTATTTAGAGGGTTTCCACTTGGTGTTGGGCTAACTATTGCAACTATAGCAATTGAAAAAGCTTTGAAAATTGATTATCATGATCCAAGAGGTATTCATGGGCATGGACATGGTTACGGCGAACATCATTAGAATGAAATTGCAGTGTAAAAAATCCTTTGTGTAGATGCTAACTAATAAAATTTTGAAAAATCAATACGTATTGGTTATTCGTTTTTAACAAAAAATCTCATTTTTTTATTCGAACTAATTAAATACCATTAAATAATAACAAGTTTGTTTAAACAGTCAGCAGCGATTTTTGATCTCGTTCTTAGTATTTCTCGAAATAAATAGTTAAAGTGTAGTAGAATTTTACAATTCTAAATTGAATAAACCATTAGAATTTGACTTTCGTGCTTGTTTAAGTGTTTGTTGCTTGAGCAAAATTCTATTAAGAATTATTACGTTTACACGAAAGAAGCGTTCATCAGTCATTTCCAATTGCATGAACTAAATCGTCAGGACCATTAAAAAATACTTTAACAATTCTCTTACAGCCAGTTGAATTTGATTGAAGTAGCGATGATGAACTTGTGTAAGACGATGAAGTTGCTTTAGATAAATCTGAAAATTTTGAACTTGTCGGCATTGGCATTGTTGAGGAGGATGATGAAGATTTGAAGTCTTTTGTGTTAGTGCTCATACTATTATTATTACTGGAAGATTGACTAAAATATACAATATACATGAAGCATAATGAAAATAATAATGCACATATTCACTCTCTCACCTTTGTCCAATTGTGTTTACACTCCAAACAAAAAACGATCCATCAGTACAACCAGAAAGAAGTTTTTTACTATTTGAACTCCAGCATAATGACTTAATTGAGGCAGTGTGATTTTTTAGATCTACAAGTTGCTGTCCTGCCGCGAGATCAAAAATACGAATTTTGCTCTCATCACCTGCACACCAAAAGCGTTATATTTTAGTTGAATTTTTAAAATATAATAAAATAAGAATTTTTATATACCAGCAGCAGCTAAAAGTTTTCCATCTGGACTAAAGCTAATTGTGTTTACTGGTAAATGACTCTCTGTAAATATCCTTAACAATTTCCCTGAAGTAACACACCACATTCGAATTGTAGTGTCAGCGGAACCTGTTGCAAAATAGTTTCCATTTGGATGAAATGCTATACACTGCAATGAATGTTTTTGTAAGCAACAATTTAAATAAAAAATAAATTAATCAAAACACATACATCTACATCCTGAGTGTGGCCTGCATATACTCTTAATGGAAATTTTCTTTCATAAGACCACAGACGTGCAGTAGTGTCGCGTGATCCTGTTATCGCATAACAACCATTTGAACTTTCATCAACACACCAAATTGGATATTCGTGTCCACTAATAATTTGAAAATCTCATTTAAACATTTTCAAACAACAAAAACAAAATATTTCTCACCGATAAACTGATGCGCAAGTATATGAGTCAGCCTTCCATAAGCGAAAAGTCTTATCTCTCGAGACACTTAAGAGAGTATCATTTTTTCCAAACACTAAATCGGTAACTGAATTTCGATGTCCTCTTAATACGATACTTTGAGAATCGACAGAACTATAATCATAATGTAAATTAAAAA
Source organism: Polypedilum pembai (assembly GCA_014622435.1). Lineage (NCBI taxonomy): Eukaryota > Metazoa > Arthropoda > Insecta > Diptera > Chironomidae > Polypedilum > Polypedilum pembai. The sequence goes on from JACWBX010001396.1 coordinate 17,302, forward strand.
CTAAAAATTTAAATAGTCAACAAAATTTCAAACTTACAAATTATTTTCACTAGAACTATTTGATGCATACTCCTTCCATTGGTCTCTAATACTTATAGTTTTTCGATATTTATTTCTTATCTTTCTTTTTCTCGACATTCTATTTAATTCACTCATAGAAAAGTAGTTACTATCGTCATCATCATCATTATTGTCGTCCTCTTGTTCGTTCATTCCCGCTAAATTCTTTAAATTTTTTTCAATTTCTTCATCACTTGTATCGTAATCACTTAAATCATCTGTTAACATCCGATTGCAGTTATTTATTGACCACTGACAAAGTCGATCATCAAAAGTCTGAAATGGCTTGTGTCCGTAATTCTCAAAGCCATTAATGGACCATAAAACTATTGTTGAATCCTCAAAGCCAGCAGCCAAATGACATAATTGCTTATCGGTTGAAGCTGTACATAAACTAAAATTCGAATTGAATAAATTAGTTTAATATGAAATGAGAATAAAATTTTCCATTTTTTTTCACCTGTTATCTGTAAAATTTATATTAAAGATTCGAAGTGGTTTATGATATTTACTATCAACTCGATGTAGGCATTCACGCAGTCTTTTCATTTTTAAATTGCTATTACTATGACTACTTTCTCCTCCGCCAAAAAAATCCGAATTGTCATCACATGTCTGATTGACAGCAGACTTATCAAAATGCAGTCCACTATTTGTATTATATTTAATATCTTTTCCAAGAGTATCACAATATGAGGGATCATTGAATCTATCATGCATTGAATTCGCTTTCGTCACTGATGATAATTGTGATTTGTTTCTATGACTATCAGCATATTCTGCAAAATTTTTCATATCTGAGGAAGATGATGATGAAGACGAACTACTACTGCTACTACTACTGCCATCATCATCATGTAAATCATAAAGGTCCATACAAAACCAAAGGTGAAGAATTTGTATGAGAAGTACATGACCGTGCTTTGATAGGAATTTATTGAGCATAGTAAGCGTCTTGTTTGCTATTCTCGCCTTGTACTTGCACGATCGAAAACTACATATAAGTTTATTGTCCTTTACATCCTCAAAGCGTCTTAGACTCGATAAATTACTAATCAGTTCTCTAAACATGTTCAACTTTTGCTCATCAATGCTGTTCAGTTGACTCAAATATGGAGATTGATGTTTTGAAGTGTTAGAAGTACTTGGCATAAATCTATTATAAATATTCTGATGAAGATGGGATGTATGAAGATGGTACATATTCTGATGTGGGAGGAAGTGTATTGGATGTGGCGCTAAAAATGAAGGATCACTTCCATTGACTTTCTGTTGTGAAACTTCTTGTATTGAGCCTACGAGACACGCATATTTACGCAAAAAATCGTTTGCTGGCTTCCATTCTTTGCCCTTCAGCATCTCTATATATAGATGACAGATAATTGGCGGTAATAATAGTTCGAGCTCTTTTCTGACTGTCGTATTTCTCTGGCACTGCACGAATTTGATTAATTTACTGATTTGTTGCTCTACTAAACTCTGACTTCCATTTAGACTTGATATGTTTGAAAATGTAAACGAATTACTTCTTGAGATTTCAGAACTAATTTTTAGATCCATTAGAAAGTCCTCTTTTGATTGTGTTAATACTAGATCACTTTTCCGAAACCGTTCATTTATCTGAAATAAATATGGTATTATTTGTAAGACTTTTTTTTAATGTTTACAGAACAATAAGAAAAAGGAAATTTTTGTTTTGCTTTTTTGAGAAATTTATATTTTGTCAGAGGTTAAAAAAAATTTTTCTCAATTTTCACTCAAATTTTCTATGATAGAATTTATAACGCTAGTTATTTGCTTTTTTTCTGATGCTTACCGGATAGTTTTTCTGTTTTAGATAATTATTAAGTGTAGATTTTATGGAATTTTTATTCATTATCTTTGTTTTTAGATAAATGAAACTATACAACAAGGGGACGACGCACTTTAAAACACCTAATATTCATTTTCTTTTCATAAAAAGCTTTCTTCATTTTGTTGCTTTTTTAATTTCATCTCGCATTGCTATATCATTTTTATATACTTCAAAATTTTACATATTAATTAAATAAACTGTTATGCATGAATATCATATCTATGTACATCTAGAGATTCTAAGTTTTGGTAAAAATGTAAAAAATTTAAAAATTCAACGACTTCAATAAAAATTTTTTTGAATTCTTCAGTTATCAGTGAAGAAATTTTTTTATTAGCAGTTTATTATATGTTAGCTAGGTTGTAAAATATTTTTTAAGGAACAATTACATTAATTTCAATGCTTCGATTGCGTTTCCAATTCTTTGAATTTCTATTTCCGTTTGCTTTAAATTTTCAATATTTTCTTGCTGAATGTTCTCCGGAACTTTCTTCTCGTAATCTTCGATACTCATCTTCTGCTTTAATTTATTGACAGTTTGTTGCAATGCTTCTTGTTTCTTTTCTAATTTTGCAATTTCTTTATCAGCTTCAATAACTCCTTTCAGAAGCAAATGAATCTCACAATGAGCATTGATTGTTAGAATTGCGCATCCGTTTGGTCCTTTCGATGTAAGTTCAACATTTGAACAGTACGATAATGTCTGTAACTCTTCTTTGCAATCTTTTAATATTTCACACATTTTGCTATCGGAACAAATTGCAAAAGCTTCAGTTTTTGTCTTTGCCTGAATATTGTAATCACTTCTAGCCGAACGAATTTCTTTTGCTACTTTCTGTACAAAATCAAAATCTTTCTCGATATCTTCATTTCTAAAGTTAAACTGTTCTATAGTTGGAAAAGATGCAACGCAAATGCTAGGGATCTCAACATTTTTTCTTGGTAAACGTTGAAACAATTCCTCAGTAATAAACGGCATAAAAGGTGAAAGAAGTCTTAAGCCATAATCCAAGCATGTATAGAGAATACGTCTCGCTATTGCTTTTTTTTCAGCGTCATCAGATGCAAAAACTGGTTTCAAACATTCCAAATAGTTATCACAAAGTTCATATAACCAAAAGTTATAGCAAACTTGTGTTGCAGAAGCAAATTCATAATTTTCAAATGCTTTATTAACAATTTCGATTGCGTTAGTAAGTTTTGAAAGAATCCATAAATCAACTTTACTTTCTTTTGATGTCTAAAAATTTAAAAAAAATTATTAGTATTTAATATACTTATTGTTTAGAAAAAGCTCAATTACCAATTTATCATGAATATCATATGTTTCATTACTCTCAAAATATCTTAATGCGAACTTAGTTGCATTCCACAATTTATTGCAGAAGAATCTGTAGCCCTGCACACGCATGATATCCAAATTAATATCTCTAGCTTGTGTCATATAATTGCAAAGTGTAAATCTCATTGCATCTGTTCCACATTCGGGAATTCCATTCGGATAATCTTGCTTTTGTCCTGCTTTAGCCTTATCAACTTCACGAGGATCCAAATTTGAATCTATTAATTGCTGATGTAATCCCTCGAGTGAAATTCCATTTATAACATCCATAGGATCAATAACATTACCAAGTGATTTTGACATTTTTCTTCCATGCGCATCTCGAACCATAGGATGAAGAAAAACATATTTGAATGGGAGCTTGCCAAGCAAAGTTTGACCAAAGAAAACCATACGTGCTACCCAAAAGAATAAAATATCGTGACCTGTTTCAAGAAGAGTTGTTGGATAAAATAGATTCAAATCTTCTGTTTGATCAGGCCATCCGAATACAGAAAATGGAAATAGTCCAGAACTAAACCATGTATCAAGCACATCCTCATCTTGATGTAATTCATAATCTCCTCGTGTAATATTGAATTTTTTCTCTGCTTTTGCATATGCTTCATCGATATTTCTCGCAACTACCCAAAAATCTTTTTCCTCAGTGATTGCTTGAGCTTTTGATGTATCCTTGAATTTTATGAAATAAGCGGGAATTCTATGTCCCCACCAAAGTTGACGCGAAATACACCAGTCTCTTATTCCATCCATCCAATGATACCAAGTTTTTGTAAACGATTCAGGGATGATTTTCAACTCGCCTGTTTTAACTGCTTCCGTAGCATTCTTTGCCATATCTTCACACTTTACATACCATTGAGGCTTGATTAATGGTTCTACAACATCTTTTGAGCGACTGCAAATAGGAACGACCATTGGATTATTCAGTGTTTCTTTATAAAGTCCAAGTTCTTTAAGTGACGACAACACTGCTTTGCGTGCATCAAAACGTTTCATTCCCGTAAATTTACCATAGTCACCGATAATGAAACCATCGTCACTAAAGATTGTAATGAATGGTAAATTATGTCTCTTTCCAACTTCATAATCATTTGGATCGTGTGCTGGTGTGATTTTTACAGCACCTGTACCGAATTCCATATCAACAAAATCATCCAATACAATTGGCAAACGACGATTAACGAATGGATGTTTAACAAACTTGCCATGTAAATGTGTATATCGTGTATCTTTTGGATGAATAGCAACAGCTGTATCACCAAGCATAGTTTCAATACGAGTAGTGGCAACAATAATTTCTTCATTTGTATCTTCGACTTGATATGCAAACGACACTAACACTCCAAATTCAACTTTATCTTGGTAACCAGGGATCGCTAGAAAAGTACGACCGGGAATTTCAACTTTATCCACTTCTATATCAGAAATAGCAGATTTAAGGGTACATGACCAATTGACTAATCGATTGTCGCGATAAATCAATCCCTTTTCATGCATTTGATTGAATGCTTCATTAACAGCACGGCAAAGCTTTGGATCCATTGTAAATGAGACACGATCCCAATCCAAAGATGAACCAATTTTTCTTAATTGATGATAAATTCTACCTCCTTTGCTTTCCTTCCATTCCCAAATTTTTTCAATAAATTTTTCTCGACCAATATCATGACGGCTGAGTTTCTCTTCGCGCCATAATTTTTTCTCTACGACTACTTGAGTTGCAATTCCAGCATGATCACATCCAGGAACCCAGAGAGTTGTTCTTCCGTGCATTCTGTGCCATCTCGTTATAGCGTCTTCAATTGAATTTGTTAAAGCATGTCCCAAATGCAATGAACCAGTGACATTCGGCGGAGGAATAACCATTACGAATTGGCCTTTCGAAGACACTTTTCCGTCTTTCATCTGAAAATTAAAGATAAACATTAATGAATCATCTACGCAATATTTTGAATTCTTACGAAATATTCTGGTTTAAAAAAACCCTGCTTCTCCCACCAAGAATACCAAGCTGCTTCGACATATTGAGGAGAGTAAGCTTCAGGCATAGGTCCAGATAAATCCTTCTTTTCACCATCTTTTGAATTTCCTTCATAAATAATATCTTTCACTACAGATTTTGCTTTTTTCTACGTATGCAATTGAGAGAGATTGGAAAAGAGAGAGTTGAGAAAAAATGAATCGTGGATATGTGTGTTCAACTAAATTTAAATTTACTTCTGCTTTTTCCTTCGGTGCTGCTGTTGCTTGTTGAGCAGCCTGTTTCGCTTGTTTTTCTTGAAGTTTTGCTAATTTTGCTGCCTTTTTAGCTTCTTTCTCGAGTTGTTTTGCACTTTTTTCAACAACTTCTTCATTTGCACCTTCATCATGTTTTACGTCAGTCATTTTTGTTCTATGCTATGCTGAATTTAAAAGACTATTGGGTGTACTAATAGCTTGTTTATCACTTATATATTAACACTATTGAATGATGCAATTTTATACAATTTTCTCAATTTTTATGAAATTCCAGTAAGGCTAAAATATTCTTTTTTTTGAAGGGGGAAAACACTCAAAAGTTTCGATTTCAAAAATAGGGTTAAACGAATAAAAGTAAACAATTGCCAATATTTGCATGAAATTTAAAAATATTAAAAATCATGGTGATGCTGTGTAAAGCAAATTGTGGAAATAAAGCTATATTAAAGGTAAGTTAAATATTGAACAAAATAAACTGAAATCAAATATTAATTTATAATTTTTAGAGACCAAAAACTGGCGATGCACTGTGTAAAGAATGTTTCTTTACAGCATTTGAATGTGAAATTCATGAGACAATTATAAAAGGAAATCTCTTTAAGAGTGGTGAAAAAGTAGCAATAGGTAAAGATTCTTTAGAAAAATTAACATAATAGTTTTATTGATGTATAATTTAACTTTAAAGGAGCCAGTGGTGGAAAAGATTCAACAGTGCTAGCATATGTACTAAAGCTCTTAAATGAACGCTATAATTATAATTTAAAGCTTTTTTTGTTGTCCATTGATGAAGGAATTACTGGATACAGAGATGATTCTCTTGAAACTGTAAAAAGAAATCGAGATGATTATGGAATGGATCTAAAAATTTTATCTTACGAAGAGTTATATGGATGGACAATGGACAAAATTGTTGAGAAAATCGGAAGAACTAACAATTGCACATTCTGTGGTGTTTTTAGAAGACAGGCTCTAGATAGAGGAGCCAGAATGCTTGGAGTAGATTGTGTAGCAACAGGACATAATGCAGATGATATTGCCGAAACAGTTTTGATGAATATTCTAAGAGGTGATATGGCTAGATTGAGACGATGTACTGAAATTAAAACTCACAGTACCGAAGATGCTATACCTCGAGTAAAACCACTAAAATATACATATGAAAAAGAGATTGTGATGTATGCTCATTTCAAGAAACTCGTCTATTTTTCAACAGAATGTATATTTGCTCCAAACGCTTATCGAGGTCATGCTAGAGTTTTTCTCAAAGATTTAGAAAAAATTCGACCTTCAGTGATTATGGATATCATTCATTCTGGAGAACAAATTCAATTCAAAGAGAACATAAAAAAGCCTACTCTTGATGTTTGTCAAACATGTGGATTTGTTTCTTCATGTCAACCTTGTAAAGCATGTGTTCTATTAGAAGGTTTAAATCGTGGATTACCTAAACTTGGTATTGGCAAAAAATCAAAAGGAGATCGCATGAAAGCACAACAAGATCTTGAAAAGATACATAGCGTAAAAAATGATTTTTGATCAACTGCTATAATGAAATTTAAATATTCAATAATTCAATGCTAAAAAATTATTTTCGTTAAAATCATTCTTATATATGAAAGAAATATATAATTGTAATAAAATGTGTTATTTTCATATAGATTTGATTTATTTAAATTATCAAATCCCTAAACAAAAAATATAATTTTCATTAAAAATATAAAAATTAAATAAATCTCTTTTATAACTGTATTTGAGAACCACTAATATAGTCCAGAAATGTAAACTTTTTCCAAAAATTATTTGATTGTACTTTCTTTAAAAAAATTTAAAACCATTTAAATTATAATTTTTTGTGCAACTATTCTCTACAACTTTTATCGTGTAAACTAATACATAAATACTACTCACATTTTTAAAATATTCAATTAATACAAGAAATTCAATTCTCAATTCTTTGTACTTACAGCTGTTACAAGCAAAAAAAATTTTTAAATCATAAAATTCAATTTCAATAAAAATGAAAAACTTAATATTTTTTTACACATCTGATTTTAACAAATTATCCTCAATTATTCTTTTGCTTTAACTACAATTTCAAAAAAAAAATAAATTTTATAATGACAATAACCTTTAACAATACTTCAATTACTAATTTTTTTTCCTATTATTTTTATACCGGAGGAGGTATTTGAGACTCCCAAAAAAAACTAGTTTAACTTTTAGAGCTTTTCATTTATCACTTGTACATTTAATTGCATTAAAACTTATTGTAAATTTAAAATTTGATACAATATCTATTCAACAAGAAAAAAATCAGCTTAAACGAGAAATATTGAGCAAAAACAAAAATGATTATTTCTTGAGAATAGTGGCGCAAAAAATTATAATTTAAACGATTTTAGAATTTTTTTCATTAAATCTTTTAAGAAAATATAATCAAATAATTTTTGGACAAAGTTTTCATTTATAGACTATAGTATACTACTACTTGGCCGATTTAGAACCCCTAAATAATTTTAGCACTCGACCCCTCAGAGCTAAAAGAGTTTATTTTTTCTTCTAAAGATATTCAACGCGATGGCTCCGATACCAGGCCAAAATAGAAAACATTTGGCTAATTGCTCCATCACAAGCTGTCGCCAAGCAATCTCCGATAGCTGTTCTCTCCATGTATTTCCAAACGAAAGGTGAATTATATTAGAATTTTATTGCGTAAAATTAAAAATTTTCAAACTATATTTTATCTAATAAGATCTTACAACACATCCTTACTTTGCTAATCATACTAATGTTTATTATTATCTTAATCTTTTTAGGGATCCTCGAAGGTAAAATAGAATTAAGCGTTTACATCATTGAAATTCTGATTTCATAGTTTGTATATGTAAATGCCCACCATATTCAAAATTTTCTTGTCCGGATGTTTTAATGTTTATAAATAACTACATCTATTTATAGACTATTTATTGGATCAGTGTTTTTATGATTCTATGTATGTAATATTTATTCGTGTTTTTTCTTACAAAATCTTCATTTTAGAAAACAATGGATTAAAGTCCTGAAGGTAGAAAGAGACGTGCCTCGTCACTTCCGTATTTGCAGCAAACATTTCAAATCTTCAGATTTCTTTCCACGTAAAATTTCAATTTTTTGAAGCATAAAAAAATATTTTTTTTAAATTGCTCTTTTTTTTGTTTCTTTTCTTCATATAATAAATTTAGGACACCAAATGCAAAAAAAGTTGATGCTACGACCGACTGCCATCCCAAGCGAAAATCTTCCAACTGAGATGACAAATTACTCACACATGGAAAGATCAGATTCGCCTGAAAATAGTACCTCTTCGTCACATGTCTCGGTAGAACATCATCATCATTTACCACCAATACATACGCATACACAACATCAGTCGATATCTGATTCGAGTTCTAACAATAATGTCACCCAAGCAAACACTCATCATCAAGTCATCACAGTCACAAACAATAATTTAAATAATCTTAACAATAATAACAATATAAATCATCATAGTGAATATCAGGATGAAATTAAGATTATCCCGGAAAACTATTCATACCATCCAACAACAACGCCAATCGTTCAAACAACGGCAATTGCCACTTCAGCGAGCTTTCAAGCGTCTGCCTATGAGACCTTGTTAACACCATTGTCAACTGTACCTTATCAAGAAATTAGTGAGGAACCAATGTACATGATTTCTGATGGTAGTGAAATCGATCGTAATCGTCTCGCTAGTGTATTAAACAAAGATGATTACGGTGATGGTACCGTCACGTATGTAGTGAATTTTGTCGATTATTAACAAGACTATGTGCTCATGTCAGCCTAGTTAAAATTTCTTTTTTGAGAAGCTATTTTATGCATTATACCTATATTTTTACTAATTGCATTTTTTACCTATATAATTTTTTTTGAAAAAAATATAATTATTTGTTTGTTTGTTCATGTTTTGTGTTCAATGGAGTAATAAGGAGAATTTCTAAATAACCTAATTAGGTATAAATCTTAATGACTCTTTATCGTAGACGATAAATAGAAGATTTACCTATAACAAAAAAAACGTTTTCGTACTAACAAATTAAAACTTAACATTATATTTTAGTTTAAATGAATGTTGTTCAAACTAACTTATTGCGCAAAAAAGGATTAGTGGAAATATCGAAGGTTATAATTTACTTAAGAAAATAATTTCACAAAGCGAAAAGAAAGAAAAAGTCTTCATTATTCAATATAATCTTTAAATTCAATTTGCAATAATAAACATTTTGTACGAAGGTCAGGTTTATCCTTCTTAGACTTTATTATTTTTTGAGAAAAAATTAATACCTATAAAAAATTATATATGTGTGCAATCAACATGCAAAATGAAGGGATTATTTTAATCCATGCATGTAAACTCTTTCGTTTTATGTATAAAACAATAACAAAATATTTTTTCTTTAAAATTTAAACTGGAAGAAAGTAAAACAAAATTTTTAGTGAATTTTTAATTAGATTAAATGAGCTGCAATATGTCGAACAGATGTGCATAAAAATAAATTATTATATTTTTATTTCACATGTCATATTATTATTTGTGTGTATGTGTGTTTGTGTTTACATTTTTAGAAAAAAAATTTTTGTTTTTCACTTACAAAAAATAATATTCATACACCAGAGTGTGTATGGTATTTTAGTTAAAATGCAACAAATGATTTATTATTTATTTAACTTTTATAATTTTGTTATTCACAATTACAAAAGATATTTTTATGTTGGACAAAAATACAATAGAAAATTTATATATTTTACTGCAAATTATTGTAATAGAAAATCAAAAAAGTAATAAAACATTTAATATTTAACAACAATCAAGAAAATTATTAATTGTTTAAATATCAAACAAATAGTGTAAAGAGTATAAATCTTTTCTGAAGAAGAATAACTATGAAGAAACATTTTTTATGCTAAAATAAACAAGAGCAAACGAGAGAGTGAGAGAGAAACCGAACAGAAAAAGAGCAAAGATGGAGAAAAAGACGGCAAAAGTTTACATTTATTAATGTTTACAGTGCAGTTTACATTTAAAACACGCCATGTGATTTTTATTTGAGCGTAAAAAGGAACCGAACCAACAAGTGATGCTTAAGAGAAAATTCTCTCCACATGCTCATTCATACTCATCATCGTGCATATATAAAATCATTTTACTCCAGTTGTTCTCAGTCTGCCTTCGACTTTCAAATTACTCTTACGTGTGTGCTGATGCTCGTCGTTTCACTCTCTCTTTCCCAAAAAATACAATTTTTATTTTGAATTTAAAAGGATAAATGTAGGAGGAGAGAAGGATATATATATATTTGATTCTTATTAGATCGCTTCTTCGTAATTCTTATTTTGATTTTTTCAAGTGTAAAAATAAAATGGTTTAAAATAAAAGTTTCTATGATTTTTAAAGATAAAAAAAGATTTAATTTTATTCAAAAATAATAAATATTATATGAAAAAAAAATTATCCATCGATAGTGTGTATACATTAAAAACGGAAATTGTGACAAAAAGTGAGAAATAAGCGAAAAACATACATATATGTGGGAAATAAATCTTTTCTCTCTCGCTATGAAACAGTGAAATGAAAAGTGATAAGACAAGCTACATTCTCTCTTTAGGGTTCAATAAATATAATTATTCATCAGCATTTGTTATCAGCATCATCGAAATTTAATAAAATAATTTATTAAGTATTTCACGGTCCACACGCTCCGTTTGAAACGAAATAATTCCTTCATTGTTTTAAATATAATGTGTGAGGTTGCATTGTGCATTAAAATGCAACATTATTAAAAGCGGTTGCAAAGAGAGAAGATAGAATACATTCATTTGAGTATATGTTTTGTGGATATTTTATTTCATTATCAAATCTAAAGCAGGAAGTTATAGTGAAGTTTTATGAATGAAAGAGAATTTAAATTTTTTGGAAATTCAAATTGTTCAAGAACAATAAAAATATAAAACCACTATGATGTGGCCAAAAATCAATTATTTTGTCATTCTCCTGATTTGTTTAACATTAGTACACTGCTCAATTATAAATGAACATGTGAAGCATGCAAAAAACTGGCCAAAACATAAATATTCTATAGAGGATTTATTGACAATGACATTTCCTTATATGGACCCACGCGAAAATAATCAATATGATATGGATCCATGCAAATCAGGTGAGAAAATCAAGTATTATGAAATAGGCTTCTAAAAAGAACCTATTGAAAAAATCTTTAAATGAATTTTCCTCTTATACATAGCTCATGCTTAATAGAATTTTTTTATGAAAAGTCTGATAACATTGTGTGTTCTTAAATTTATATTTTATGCGTCAAGTTCATATATTTTATAACTTATTCAACTTTCTACCCTTACGATTCATTCTTTCATTCTTTTTTGAAATGGTAATATTTCAATTTTAATTACACTTTTAAAATAAGTGTTTAGGTAATAAAAAATTTCAATATTATTTGAATATGTCATACAACAAAAAAAAAACTTGAAAATTTTCGTATACTTACATGCTCTCATTAAATAATTAACCCACTTTTATACCTAGTCCTCTATTAAAGTTTCCTCTTTTCCTTTATATATAAAATTTTGTAAATTTTTGTTATGCTACCGTTCTCTCGATGAAATAAAACAAAAAGGGTACACATCTATTCATTTTTTATTAAAATCTCAATAATCGTAAAGTGATATTTTCATGATGCGTATGAAGGTAGGCAAGGGTGAAAATAAGAGGCACATCGATATAAGATAGTATTCAGTTTTTGTATAATTTTTTTTTAATTCCTTACATTTATTGGTTTATTAAAATTTTATCTTTTTACTGCTTAATGATCTATAAAAATTAGCTCAAGGTCATTTATCAATTTCTGTCTCTTTTGGGGTAAGAGGATTGCAATGCTGGTATTGCTTGTAATATTGAATTTTTTTTTATAAAAATCGAGATTTCATAAATTTTTACATTCTTTATGTGTACTTTTTTATTTGTATTTCACTTTCTTAAAGCGAACAGTTCGCAGGTGTTTAAAATATTGAAATAAAAATTAATTGCTCCTTATATTTTCACCATCACTGTTTTTAAAGAGTAAACAATAAGTCAAGTAAGGAAACAATGTAAAAGTTTCTCATAAAATGAGAATCGACTTATCTTTCTTAGTAAATTTTAATTAGTTAGATATGTATATTCAGCCTAGTATATTATTCTTCAGTGATTTTACCATTCCCAAGGTGGGTTTTCATTAAAATTCAGTATGAAAATTTGATATGGGTCTATATATGGATATGACAAAGAAGTGTGAGAGAAATTTTCTGAAATATTTGAAAATTACAAATTTCGAAATATAGAAATTTTAGCCTTTTTAATGTAATAATCTATTATCGCATACAATTCAAACTTCGATCATGACCTTCTCTAGAAATTGTGATAATATAAAATATGAAATGACCTTATAATAAATTCATATTCTCAGAAATATATTTTATTTACTGAGAAATGTAAATAACATTATTTCTTAGTCTTTGACTTTACATTAAATATACAGAAGGAAAGGAAGCAAACATAAAGATTTTATAAGACAAAATTGTGGTTTTGAAGCTTTCTTCGGTTTTATTAAAAAGGAAATTAAATTTCCAAAGATAAAGTTCTACCCAGTAAAATATAGTTTTCATCCCTTTTCTCATAAATTTTATGTGTGTAAATCATCGCTAAAATCAAATTTAATAACACCAATAATGGTCAGAAAAACAGGATTTTGTGCATATGGTCAGGTGTGAATTTAATATGCATAACAATAATTTCGATGCAATATTTTCTCTTATTCGTATACTCTTACACCTGCACGAGATGTGTATGTCATCGATTGAAATAAAAGCCACAATGTATACTTTCAATTTATCGGCTACATAATGTATAATCGTGGATTAAAACCGTGCTTAATGTAGAATAAATTATGGGATAATGTATGTAAAGGCATAGTTCGATATTTTTATGCATGTTGCCAAATAGCGAATGTTTTTCTCTTTAAATTGCCATTCATTCATGTGGTCAGGTAAAAATTGTGTGAAAATGATATTTTCAAAAAATCAGGTATGGAAAAGAATGATGTGTTAATATATATTTCCCAATAATATTTACATGAGAATTTAAAAAGTTTTTATTGGCAGATTTTTGTATAACAAATTACATTTCTTTTTGAGAAAAAAAGATGTGATTGAAACATTTGCCAGAAACATATTTTTTTTAAATATATGAATGTTCTTAAGAATTATTCACGTTTTCTACTGTTTACAGTATATTGAATCTAGCTTAAGAATTAATTAATTAAGAGCAAATGGTTATCACTAACACATTTTTCTACCTTGTTATTATTATTTTATATTAAATATTCTTCATTGATTGATTTGATAGAATAAAATTTACCTATGACACGATTTATAATTAATAGAAATGTTTTTAATCTTTACATTTTTGAATAAGACTATAAATCTTCGATGAAAGCTGATTGACTTTTTGTGATGATAGTTCATTAGAAAACCTTTCACATAAAGATTCAAATATATTTGCAATATCAGAAAGATTGAGAGTCTTCAATGCAACACATATTATTGAAGCGGCCAATAGGTGATGATTTCGCAGCATTTCATCGTCATTATCTCTTGACATACTAAATCAAACAGAAAAAATAGTTGACTTAAAATGGGCAGAAATATACACTTACTCATCATAAATTTGTGATTTCCAGCAATATACTAATCTCAAAATGTCAATAGCAATGTCAAAAATAATCATTTTTTCTTCACTCGATTTATTCAGGTGATTTTCAATCATGTTGTAGATGTGATTAAAGGTATCGGGTTCTTTTATCTCAAATTTCATCAATTTATAGGCTTCAAATTCATCTTTAATACACTGTCTGTTGTTAATTCCCAATTGATTATAAAATGCCATAACTTCATCCTTTCCAATGTTTACTACCGCCTTGTTAAATTTTTCTGTGACTCTAATTACTGATATCATGAAAATACACATATCGTCTATATTTTGGTTTTCTTCTTTGTCAATGTTCTCAAATTTATTATCGAGTGCAAATTCCAGAGTATCGAGAATAGAAAACTCGTCGTAAGCTTCAAGTCCAAATTGTTTAGAAAGTTTTAATATTACTTTAACAACAGTTATAGACAAAAAAGTCATTTAAATTGCTGTAAATTCTCTTCTCTTCAGAAACTTTAAATATTCCTAATAAACAATTCAGTTAGATAAATTAAAAGAATATTTCATTTATATTACTGAATTATATTTCCTTACAAATTTTTTGTCCTCTCTATTAACTTAGATTTAAATCAACTAATGCTCTAAAGAAATACTTTTAGAAAATATTGTGTCTTTTTTGAGATAAATTAAATTTCTATTTTAAATTTATCTCTACATTGCTTTTCTTTGAATGTAAATAAACAAATATTCAAATTTAAAATTATTTTGTTTTTTAAAAATCGATAAGTTTTTAAAATTCCAGTATTGATGATTTAGATTGTATTACCTAAATTCATTTAAAAATAAAATCGAGAAAAATCTTTTTGTGTCTACATACGGTGAAGAAATGAAATTATACCCTTTTTAAATTGATATAAATTTCATATACAAAAATTAAAACTTTTGAAAATTTAACGTTTTCAATCACATGTCAATTTTTTTTATTTTAAAGGATCTTTTATGGGCGATATTGCTCTCCCTGACACAAATTATGAGACAGAATATGAAATGAAAAGGAAAAAATCGAATCAACAAGAGTTGGAAAAACTTAAGAAGGAAGTGTACATTGAAGGATTACAAGTTGAAGAGGAGGGACTTACTGACGTATTAAGGAAAAAAATCAAACAAGCATCCGTCATTGAAGAAGATGAAAACTTGCAGAGAAAAAAAGAAAAATTACAAAATGAAGCAATTGTAAGTTCGCTAATACTATGCTATATTCTTTAAATAAATAAATAATTATTGACATATAAAACTATGAATATGATTTTTATAAACTAGGAATTATCGAATGAAAGGATAAACTCGAAAATAAATCAACAACAAGTACCATCATCCGCAATAATAATATCGGAAGTTGAAGTTGAACCGGAAATTAATGCAACAGTAATTGAAAACAATGAGAACATTATTCTTAATTTAACACAAAATAGCGCAAACAATGATATTCACTTGAATTTGACGTCTTCTCAAAAAACAAAATTACTGATGAACTCAAAATTAAATAATAAATCAATCTCAGAGATGATTGCATTACGTAATATTGACTCAAATAAGATTCAGTCAAATACGAAAGATATTGTAGATGATGGTGACAATATTGTGATAAATGGTGGTCACAGAAAAATTACAAATACATCTCCATCAACACCAGTTGCTCGTACAACATCGTCAAATATTTTTTCAAATGCAGGTGGAAATGGTGAAACTCTTGATAAGATTCAACTTTTAACAATCGACGGAAGTAACAGAAAACGCCATCGTAATAGAAAAAGAAGCTATTCATTGCAACAAGATTCAAAAAATGATTATCAGGCTCGCGTAGCAAGATTAAGACATGAACTTACTCGACCATCTGAAACACCATCTGAAAATCAAATCAAAAAACGAATTGAAAGTAGAAAGAAGCCATTTTTGAATATTTTATCTGTTGAACATGATGCTACTGTTCATCATCGAGCAACACGTGCAGCAACAGCTAAAAAAGATAGAATATGGGACTATGGTGTGATACCTTACGAAATTGATGCCAACTTTAGTGGTGGACATAAAGCACTTTTCAAACAAGCAATGAAACACTGGGAAAATTTTACTTGCATTAAATTTGTAGAACGCAATCCTCTCGATCATCCTAATTACATTGTTTTTACTGAACGTCAATGCGGTTGCTGTTCATTCGTGGGTAAACGCGGCCAAGGGCCACAAGCAATTTCAATTGGAAAAAATTGCGATAAATTTGGCATCGTTGTTCATGAATTGGGACATGTGGTAGGTTTTTGGCATGAACACACTCGTCCTGATCGTGAAAATCATGTAGTTATTAACAAGGTATATTTTTTAAATTTTAGAATATATTGAGAGTTATTTAAATGTGTTTTTTTTACAGCCTAATATAATGACAGGTCAAGAATACAATTTCAATAAGCTCACAGCTGAAGATGTTGATTCGTTAGGACAACCATATGATTATGATTCAATTATGCATTATGCAAAAAACACTTTCTCAAAAGGAACTTATCTGGAAACCATCTTACCAATTGACATACCCAACAAAAAACGACCCGAAATTGGACAGCGTATAAAATTAAGTGAAGGAGATATAGCGCAAGCCAATTTGCTTTACAAATGTCCCAGTAAGAATTTTTTCTAATACATTAAAATAAATTATAAATTAATTCAATTTAAAAACTATATAGAGTGTGGAAGAACTTTTCAAGACAACACCGGATCTTTTACATCACCCAGTTATTACTTATCAACAAATGAAAT
Source organism: Polypedilum pembai (assembly GCA_014622435.1). Taxonomy (NCBI): domain Eukaryota; kingdom Metazoa; phylum Arthropoda; class Insecta; order Diptera; family Chironomidae; genus Polypedilum; species Polypedilum pembai. The sequence continues at coordinate 34,372 of JACWBX010001396.1, forward strand.
AGAAAAGTGTGAATGGAGAATCACTGCAACACATGGCGAGAGAATTGTTCTTAATATTACAGATTTAGTAAGTACAATTCATACCTTTTTGTTAAAGCTATATTTTTATAAAAGTTTTCTCACTTACATAGGATATATTCAAATCAGAAAATTGCCGGACAGATTATTTAGAAATTCGTGACGGATATTGGCACAAAAGTCCTATTCTTGGACGTTTTTGTGGAAGTGGGAAAGTCAATGAACTTATTACAACTACTGGTTCGCGAATGCTGCTAACATTCGTAAATACAATGCAACAGCCTGGAATGAGAGGATTTGCAGCATCATATGAAGGTGAGATATTACAAATTAATTTAAAAAATAAAATTTTAAATAAAAAATAATTTATAGCAATATGTGGCGGTGAAGTTGATTTAGAAAGCGGAGGTCGTCTCGAATCTCCAAATTATCCTCTTGAATACTTGCCTAGCAAAGAGTGTATTTGGAAAATTACAGTTCCCAAAGAATACCAAGTTGCATTACATTTTCAATCTTTTGAAGTTGAGAATCATGACAATTGCGTTTATGATTATGTAGAAGTGAGAGATGGTGATGAACCAAATTCACGATTAATCGGGGTTTTCTGTGGCTACAAAATTCCTCCCGATATGCGATCATCATCAAACAAACTTTTTGTTAAATTTGTATCAGATGGTTCAGTACAAAAAGCTGGTTTTTCAGCAACTTTTATGAAAGAAGTAGACGAATGCGGTAAGTAAAAATATTTTACAAGTTTCAATAAATAAATTATTATTACTATTATTATATAGAATTAAATGAACATGGATGTGAACATGAATGTATTAACACTTTGGGAGGTAAGTGAGTTTTTCTCTCTTTCGCTATTTTCATTACTTATAAAATTTTCGTTCACTTTTAAAGGATATGAATGCTCGTGCCAATTAGGATATGAATTGCATAGTGATAGAAAAACATGCGAGACAGCGTGTGGAGGAATATTGGATTCACAAAATGGAACAATATTTTCACCATCGTTTCCCCGCGAATATCCGACAAATAAAGAGTGTGTGTGGGAAATTTTAGCACCTGAAAACCATAAAATCACTTTGAATTTTACCCATTTTGACTTGGAGGGAAATGCATTTTATCAACCAGCTGCATGCGAGTATGATGCTGTAACAGTGTATTCAAAAATGAATGATGACTCGTTGAAAAAGCATGGTGTATTTTGTGGAAGTAAAATTCCCAATTCAATTACAAGCGAAGGAAACATTTTAAGGCTTGAATTTAAATCAGACAAAACAATTCAGAAGACAGGTTTTGCTGCAATTTATTTGACAGATGTTGATGAGTGTTCTGAAAATAATGGTGGCTGCCAGCATGAATGCCGAAATACACTCGGTTCTTATCAGTGCTTTTGCCATAATGGATTTACTCTCCATGAAAATGGTCATGATTGTAAAGAAGGTGGATGTAAATTTGAAATAACAGCGCCTAGTGGAGTTATCTCTTCGCCAAATTATCCTGACTTTTATCCTGCACAAAAAGATTGTATTTGGCATTTTACAACAACGCCTGGTCACCGAATTCGTCTAATTTTTAATATTTTTGAAGTTGAACCACATCAAGAATGTGCTTATGATCATGTGGCAATTTATGATGGAAATTCACCTGAGAATCATATTTTGGGAAGGTATTTGAAATTATTTAAATTTATCTTTTGAAACAAAAATTTTAAATTATTTTAATTGTGTAGATTCTGTGGTTCTAAATTGCCTCATCCCATATCATCAACTTCAAATTCAATGTATATGATTTTCAATTCGGATGCAAGTGTTCATCGCAAAGGGTTTTTTGCAACTCATTCGACAGTTTGCGGTGGACATCTTCAAGCTACAAACAAAATTAAACATATTTATTCACATGCACGTTATGGTGGCCAAACATATACAATGGCTGACTGTGAGTGGGTGATTGAAGCAACACGTGGGAGAAATATTCAAATCACATTTACTGCATTTGAAATTGAAGAAGAAAAGTCATGTTCTTATGACTATGTAGAAGTTTATAGTGGTGTTGATGATAGCAGTGCACGACTTCATGGACGTTTCTGTGGTACTTCTGTAAGTCAATTTATAAATATTTTTTTTATTAAAGTATAATTGTATGTAATTATTTTTTTTTTTGCAGATTCCATCAGACATTATTTCAGAACACGAAGAATTTATGATTCGTTTTCATGCTGATGATTCAATGGGTTTTAAAGGATTTGCACTTTCTTATGTCGCTGTTGATCCATTAGATTCAGATTTTGACAATTCTGAACACATTGAAGAAGAAGAGGAGAGTGGTGAGGCATCTTCTACATATATTCCAGGCTACTTTATTGGTGGATCTCTTAAATATAATAAAAATAAAGAGGATGATTATGAGGAGCCTGAAGAAAAGTCTTATAAGAAAACAGAAGATGATGAAGATGATTTGGTAACCGATAATGAAAATAATTACATTTATAATTCTAATCGAATTAATAGTGAAAATAACAAATTGATGGAGAAAAATAAAAAGCCAGAAATTGTTATTGAAGAAGATGAAGATGCTGATAGCGATTAAATGTTTATAAATATAGGTAAAAATGATAATGAAATGTGTATTCAAACTATCTACTTCTTAAAAAGTATGTTTTGATCTCTTTAATTCTTCATATACAATTTAAAATAATAACAATAATAGAGATGTTTTATTCATTATTATCAATGTTAAGTGGTAATAAAAAATTGTGTGAGTTCTTCAAAATATTGTAGTAATTTGAAATTTCTAGTGAATAAACTTTTTTGTTTTAACCTAACGATCTTTGATAATTTAAATTTTTAGGGGAATAAAGATTTTTTAAATAAATACATTAATTAAATAATGTCGAGCCCTGCAAATAACAGTTGAAATATTTTGAATTTAATTTTCAACGAGTTTACAAACGATTTTTTTTTGTTTCTTAAATTTTCGATATATTATTGGATAATTAAGTGTAAAAAGAGACTAAAAAGCAATATAAAATATTGAGAACTGACTGTCTTTCATTATAGCTAAAAACATGAGCGCTTTTGAGGTAATATTTAGGATTTTATTAAATTTAACATTAAAAATTTTTTTATGAGTTTATTTTTTAAAATTTCCAAATATTGATGCATTTCAATAATTTAATTATTTTATATATTTATGATAGTGCAATGTTACGCCAACGAGAATTAGAAATGCAAGAAAAAGGAATGAGGATAAAGAGCCGACTGTTGTGGATTTACGACCATTTACTGGAAAAAGTATCGTAACATTTGAAGATGTTCCATTAACAAAAATTGCTCGAAGAATTGTGACAATTTTGAATCCATTTACTGAGACACTCAAAGTAACAATAGTTAAAAAACCCAAACCTGAATTTAACGTTACTTTTGAATGGACTTCTCATGAGATCTCATCAGAAGGAAGTATTGATTTAGAAGTTCTTTGGCAACCTTTAAAAGTCGTAAGTTGTCGTGAAGTAATTGAAATTGCTGATCAGTTTGGAAACAAAAAGAGCGTCGCACTTATTTTGAAATCATGTGAACTCAAAAAAACCGTAATAAGAAAGACAGGAGGAATTGACTTTAATAAAAAACTAAAGTTAAAACCACCAGCAACTGCTCCTTTGAAAAGACCAAAAATAGTACCAAACAGCAATTCAAACTGTGGTGACTTTAGCGAAAACTTTGTCAATCAAGATATTTTGTCATCAGTTCAAATGTCACCCAAACGAAAAATCATGACTAATATAAACACAAAATCACCACTTCGAAATGCGACTAACATTCAAAATCATGAAGATAATACTTTATTATCATCTAACGTAAAAAATCAAACTACAGTAACTCCCATTAGCTCAAATGCATCAGCTCTTTTTGATAATATCAAATTCACGCCGCTCACTGAAACTAAACCAAAATGCGAAAGCAAATTGGAATATTTAACTTCATTGCCTACACCAATAATGTCAAAAAGAGATGATATCAGCATCCCTAAAGAAATTTTTGGTCGAAAAAATATTTTACAAGAGATTACTACACCTGAGTTAATCACACCACAAGTCGTCTCTTGCAATGACGAAACAGCATCAACGCCTGTTTGCCGAATAACATTAAACATAAAAAATGAAATATGTCGACCATCAAAATTGATTCTAGGGAAAGATGATGAAGAACTTGAAGAGAATCAGGAGCATCAAACATATATCAAACTTCCAAGTTCAGATGAAATAAATGAAATTGAGCTTGTATTAACCAGTAATCAAGATGCAATTATGATCAAATCACAAACATTATCAACACCTCCACATCAAGCAGAATTTCAAAAGACTTTTCATGTGGATAAATCACTTTCTTTCAATGAAAATATTACATCTGACACATTTGCATGTAACCGTCGTCTTTTATCAGAATCAATGCAAAATGTTGAATCTCCGGCAATATTAGAAAAGGAAAAGTTTAAAAAATGTATTCAAGGTTCTATGCCTAATCTTAATGAAATTTGCGAGTCAAATTTTGAGCATAATCGCTATTTTAACCATCATCCACAGCATCAAGTTGAATTGAAAACACAAAATTTGAGTATTGAGAGCATAGTGAGTAACACTGACTTTAGAGAACTTGAGACTTGTGCACAATCTTCGAGGTTGAATCTAAATGAAATCGGTCGACCACGAAAAAGCTCTTCTCCAATTATTCCTAATGAGAATATAATACAAGAAAGTCCATATAAAGGACAAAATATCAATCAGCAACATAAAAAGTCAAAAAAATCACCAACAAAGTTCTATTTATCACCTACTATTCAACGCATTCGAGAAGAAGAACAAGAACCATCATCACCATCAGCTGGGAAAAAGTTATTGACATTTTCACCTCCAAAAAGCAAAATTTCAAATATCAATGATATTTATCGTCGTGATACATTTGTAATTTCAAAAAAAAGTGAACCGCGTGTAACGACGTGGAAACAACAACAGAATCAGCATATGTTTGCAATTCCGAAAGTTCCACGTGAGTCAATTTTTCGTACTACAACAACTTCAACAGTTTCTCAATCCCTAACTTCATTATCATCGAGCATTACTTCAATTGCATCAACATCTTCTATGCCAGTTACTTCAGGAAGATTGTATAATGAAAATTTCATTAACGCATATTCGCAAAAAGACCCTTTTTCGGCCACTACAACTGAAGATCCTTTCTTATCCTCGTCAATGTATCTAGACGAATTTACTTTAGATGGAATTGAAAAATCTTTTAAAAAATGGTTAAATGCTTTAGTCACTATTCCTCCTGATCTTGAAACTGATCGTAATGAAAAAATTGATGTTGCAAAGATATTTAATGAAGTTCAAAATAAGGAGTTAACTTTACCACCAACAAAGGAAACAGTTTGTTCACAATATTATACTGCTCGATTAGATCAATTGCGTGCTGCAGCTATTCGTTTCTTTCATTCTGACTTAATTTCAAAACCTTTAAATAAATTATCTGTTATAATAAATGAAAAGAAATTACTGGAAGTTCACTCAGCGCGATCCATTCACTTGGACTTAGTTTTACAAAGAAGTCTTCTGGAGCTTTTCTTATGCTTCAATCCATTGTGGCTTAGAATTGGTTTGGAAGTTGTCTTCAATGTGCAGCTCAATTTGTCATCTAATCAAGATATTTGCGGAATGTGCAGGTTTATATGTACATATATGTTTAGGTCACCATATTTGCAACAGAAATACAGCAAATATCATCAACAACAAGAGTTGCTGGACAAATTAAAAAAGCACACTGCAAAAAATTTTCTCTTCTTAATCTTCTTTTTGGATCGAGCAAAAGAAACTAGATTGATCAAACAGAATCCTTGTTTATTCATTAAAGCAGCACCATTCAAAGAGACAAATGAAATTTTAAAGAAATTTGCTTCTCTTGTATTGGCGAACTATGGGGACATAATAAGAATGATGAAGCGTATTGATTATGTTTTAACGCACAAACAAACTGTTATTGGTAAGATTTGTTATTAAAAACATTTTTAATTTGATCAATATTTTTAAATTTTTAAATTTCAGATGAATTTGATTTTGCATTTAAGAATTTGGCAATCGATTTGCGTGATGGTGTTCGCTTAACCAAAGTTATGGAAGTCATTCTTTTACGCGATGATTTGGTTAATAAAGTCCGAGTTCCAGGTAAATTATTTATTTTAATCAAATTCATATGTCAATCTTATCTAATATATATATACGTTTTTTGTAGCAATTTCGAGACTTCAAAAGGTTCATAATGTAGAATTAGCAATGAAAGCATTAGAATCGGCTGAATATAAAATAATTGGAAATATAACAGCTAAAGACATAGCTGATGGACATCGTGAAAAGACTCTTTCTTTACTTTGGCAAATTATTTATAAATTTCGAGCACCTCGTTTTAATACTGCAGCAAAAACAATTCAAAACTTTTGGAGAAGCAAATGGTTAAAAATTGTTATTGAAAGGAGAATAAAAATGAAAGAAGAAGAAAAATTGAATAATGCTGCGACTATAATTCAAAAGGTAAAAATTTCAATGAATGATATAATTTTAAAATGTTTTGTCCATAATTACTAAATTTACAACAATATGTATTATTATTAACATTAAAATTTTACAGAATTTTCGTGGTTGGCGATCAAGAAAATCGATTAAAGAGTATCGTGAACGTATCATAAAGGCAGTAACTGTTTTGCAAAAACATGCTTTAATTTATCTTGAACGTAAGAAAGGAAGAGCTTTGATGAAACAAGAAAGAATGAGATTCATTCAATTAAAAAAATTTGTACCGAAAATTCAAAATCGCTTTAGAGCAAAAATTAACATGCAAGCAACACGAAGAGACTTTTTGCAAAAACGTAATGCAATCATCAAGATTCAGAAATATTGGCGAGGTATAATTGAAATGAGACAGCAACGTGAACTATTTTTGAAAACGAAAGCAGTTATACTGATCCAAAAAAGATTCCGATGTAAATTAAAAATGAGACAAATGAGAAATGAATATCTTGAAAAACGATCAAAAATAATAAAAATTCAACGAATTTGGAGAGCGACTTTGAAAATGAGAGAGCAGAGACTAATTTATCAAAGTACTATTCGTTCAATTATATTCATTCAAAGACGTTTCAGAGCAAATCAAGCAATGCGGACTGCAATTTTAGAGTATCAGGAAAAGATATCTGCCATTAATTTGATTCAAAAATGCTTCAGATCTCATCAGGAAACTTTGAAAATTAGAAATGAATTTTTATTATTGAAAAAGACTGTTTTACTGGTAGAAAATCGAATAATCGCTAATCGACAAATGATGACTGAACGAAGTAATTATATGAAATTACAAGAAGTTTCTATATTTATTCAACGTCGTTATCGCTCAAAAATAGAAACTCGAAGACTTCAAAAGCAATTCAAAGAGTCCAAATTGATGATAGTAAAAATTCAGTGCCATATTCGAGGATATTTAGCCCGCAAAAGATTTCAAGATATGAAATTAAACAACGCAGCAACTAAAATTCAGAAGGTAATTTAATATGAGCTTTAAGTAATTTAAAGATTAATCATATTTTTGTGAGATTTGGTCTAATGTTTTGCATTATTTTGTTCATATTGCGAACAAAAATGTTGATATAAGACAGTTTTATTTTTCAATGCTGTTTAACACATTCGATTGCACTGCTTAAATGTCATTAATTTTATGTTTACAGAATTTCCGTGGTTGGCGATCAAGAAAATCGATTAAAGAGTATCGTGAACGTATCATAAAGGCAGTAACTGTTTTGCAAAAACATGCTTTAATTTATCTTGAACGTAAAAAAGGAAGAGCTTTGATGGAACAAGAAATAATGAGATTCATTCAATTAAAAAAATTTGTACCGAAAATTCAAAATCGCTTTAGAGCAAAAGTTATCATGCAAGCAACACGAAGAGACTTTTTGCAAAAACGTAATGCAATCATCAAGATTCAGAAATATTGGCGAGGTATAATTGAAATGAGACGGCAACGTGAACTATTTTTGAAAACGAAAGAAATCATCAAATCTATTCAAGAAAGATTCCGTTGTAAATTAAAAATGAGACAAATAAGAAATGAGTATCTTGAAACACGATCAAAAATAATAAAAATTCAACGAATTTGGAGAGCAACTTTGAAAATGAGAGAGCAGAGACTAATTTATCAAAGTACTATTCGTTCAATTATATTTATTCAAAGACGTTTCAGAGCAAATCAAGCAATGCGGACTGCAATTTTAGATTATCAGAAAAAGATATCTGCCATTAATTTGATTCAAAAATGGTTCAGATCTCATCAGGAAACTTTGAAAATTAGAAATGAATTTTTATTATTGAAAAAGACTGTTTTACTGGTAGAAAATCGAATAATCGCTAATCGACAAATGATGACTGAACGAAGTAATTTTATGAAATTACAAGAAGTTTCTATATTTATTCAACGTCGTTATCGCTCAAAAATAGAAACTCGAAGACTTCAAAAGCAATTCAAAGAGTCCAAATTGATGATAGTAAAAATTCAGTGCCATATTCGAGGATATTTAGCCCGCAAAAGATTCAAAGAATTGAAGACTCCTGAGAACATTGAAAAAAGACGTCGGCATAAAGCAGCAAGGATTATTCAAGCAGCATGGCGTGGGTTCAAAGAAAGAAGCAAAAAGACCAACATATGCTTCCGTGCTATTGTTGAACGATTAATTAAAATTAGTCGCAATGTAGATCCAACTCAAACTTTAGCTGCAAAATTAAAAGTATCTATTGACTTTCTCAAATATCGTTATGATTCAAATGTAGCCATCTCAACTCTTGCAAAATTAGAGTACATGTCAAGGTAATAAAATGATTTTTTGAATACTTCATCATTTAATTTGTAATGTTTTTAGAACCGTTCCATGGATATTGAACGATGATGCTGAATTTGTTTCTGCTTTTTGTTATGGGATAATGGCACAAGCGATACGTTCGGAAATCGATAAACAAATAATTGAGCTTTGTAGTTGTATTATCTTGAATTTGGGACGATATAGTGGTACAAAAGAAGATGCATTCCAGGTAAAATAAGATATTTTTAATATTTTGAAACATTTTTTAATGCTCATCAATATTTTCAGGAAAATGGATTGATTACAATAGCTCAAATGCTTCTGCGGTGGTGTGACAAAGATTGTGGAATTTTCAATACACTTTGCACACTAATTTGGGTATTTTCACATTGTGATAATAAAAAAATGGTGAGAAATGATGCTATTTTTCATAAAATTCTATTAAAAATTTATTTTTTTACAGATTATTCGAAAATTTATGACTGTGAAAGATGGTGAATTTATATTGGCGCAAATTAAACAAAATGTTTTGCGTAAGGAAAATATGCGAAAAAATTCCCGTCGTCCTATTGGATTTCAGTCAATATCTTTAATTAAGTACAAGAAAGATTATCAACTACAAATGCGTCATCAACCGCAAACAATTTACAGTAGTGGTTTCATAACACCTGAAATGTTGAAACAATGTAGACAATTTCCTTCACTCGAACCTGATTACGGTGTTGTTCGAATGCATCCTTATATTTTCTATTCTTCCGTTTTTGCATTCGATATGGTTCTCAATAAACTCGATATTGTTAATTTCAAGTAAAATTATCATTATAATATCAAACCACAATTTATGTCTTAGCAGTTAATCTCGTAAATTTTTATTTTTTTTAAAATGCCCTTTCAAAGAAATCATTAATTATTCAGATTCAGATTACAAGTTTATTGTTGTTTTTTTTGTTGCTGCTGCCTAATTATTATATTTCACGTTTATATTAATAATTTGATCGATTTAATCTTAAATTTTCGCTTCTTAATAAAACAAAAAATCTCATTTTTAATGCTCCAATAAAAACCAAAATTAAAACTTAAATATTATCATATTATATTATACAAACATTTTTGATTTCAGTTAGACACATTTTTATTTTTTCAAAACTTTATTCATGACATATCTATATTCTCTTCTTCTTTAATATATATATGAAAATTTGATAAAATTTACAAATGTTTCTTTTTTTTGTCTTGGGCTGTTTAGATTTTTTAAATGCTTTAAAGTCATTTTTCCATCAAATTTTCAGTGGTGTTATTTTTCTACTAATTTTTTTAATTAATTGAATCCCCATATACTGAAATATTTGCACCTGACCTTTTATGAATGTATTTTTGATTGTCGATGGAAAATTGACTTAAAAGCATTAGATAATTTGAAAATATATCTTTTCTTTGATCTTAAAATTCATTAACATTTTTTTAACTTCATTTTCCTTCAATTTTCATCTCTCAACAATTTTAAATTTTACATATGTAGGATTCTGTATTTAAAATATTTTTTTTAAATATGCGTGTATATTTTTTTGCATACAGTATAATAAGCTGCAGAAAAAGAACATTTTAAATGTGTATATAATATGTTTGTGTTTTTTAATATAGTTTGTTTGATTGCGAGCTGCCTTTTATTAAGGTTTTTTATATGATTATTTTGGGAGAAAAAATAGTCTTTTTTTGAAACATTTTTAAATGTCCATCAAAAACTCGTAATATATATCAATATATACAACAGTGAAAAGCAATAAGTTGACATATGTTTAATTTTGTATAGGCCAGCAAATGTATGATGGAGTAAGAAAAAAAGAAAGTTGATGATTAACGTTATCGGTATGAACAACTAGAGACACAAGAATGATTGAAAATTAAAATGACATCATTCATTATTTTATCTGATTTCCTTTTTGTTCTATCCAGATTTACATAAAATTTGATTTTTGCTGGTGTCGTAATTGCCTTAAAATGCCTTTTTATTTCATCTCTCATCTTGATTTTACTTGCCCAGTCCAAAATTATATCTTTAAATATGAATAAGATTGTTAAAAGAATTAACCAGCATAATACTAATGTTAGCTACCTGTTAGGAAGTCTTTTGTCGAGTTCATCAGAATATTTTCGTTTACCCAAACCAAATGAATATTGTCGAGAGCGTTTATATTCTAGTTAATAAAAAAAATAATTAAACATACGACTCTTATCTCAAATCACAAAATAAGAAGTCAAACCTCTTGGAAATCCATAATTGTTGTAGCCATAATCCAGCACATCAATGTCATTCTTATTATCCATATAACCACCATCGCTCCAATTCTCTAAATTAAGGTCAGCCTTGTCATAGTTGTTGTTTGCATTAGAATAAAAGTCACCATCATCTTCATAATTCGAAAATTCATCATTTTCAGCACGTTTTCCAAGACCAAACTGATAGGCATATGGACTGTTGTAAAAAAAAAGAAATAGATAACATACATGATGATATTTAATAGTGGAAGGAGGGTAAAAGTTTATTGTTATAGTAATATCTTACTTTGATCGCTTGCCTAAACCAAAGTTACTTCAAAGTGAATGATAGTAAAAAGAAAAAAAAATAAATTGAATGATATGATATATTAATAAAGAAATTCTTTTATTTTATTCAATAAACTATGGATGAGCTATACTTACTAGTGTGGTAATCGCTTTTTCCCAGGACCACCCGTGGTGATGATATACCGACGTTTGCCAAGGCCAAAATCTTGTGTATATATAAGTGACAATGATAGAGTATTAAATAAAAAATCATTAAATATAAAATAATAATTTACTAACCATATTTAGGAGAACGTTCAACTCGTTGTGCATTATCAATAGGAAGGACCATAGACGAAGGTGAAGATTTGTCAGAGCCTGCTGATGAACTCGTGTCACAAAGCACAGCAGAAGTTAACGTCAACAAAATTACATAGCACTGAATTTTCTTCATGCTTCTATCTAAATACATTTTTATTAATATAATTTCTAGAATAAAAATAGGATGTGAAAATTAATTTGTTAACTCAATTGCTTGAAATTATAATGATTTATGTAAATCATTTTTCAATCAAATATTTCCATAGATAATAAATAATAAAAGTTAAATATCATTATTGGAACAATAAATTTATTATTTCAACACACAACTTTTCAACTCAGTTTCTCTCATGCTACTATTCTCATATATAGTGATTGACTTCATTTTATGAGTTAATTAATAGAAAATTATTCTTCTTAATGGGATATCGTATTTGTGGGAGAAAATTTTCTCAATGAAGAAATAAGTAATAAAAAAACACTCAACGAGTGTGTACTTATGATGTATCAATAAGTTTGAGTTATAGTATGACATATAAAAACAACTAAATTTCAGTGATGCATTAATAACGCCAAGAATAACGCATATTTTTGATCCAGATCATTTTATTAATGTATGTATTTGAATTTGAGCTTGATTTTTACTAATTTTGAAGAATCTTTCGGTTTGAAGTTTCACAAGCAAAATATTTTTTACACCAATTGAGTGCTATTTAGTCGAACAAAGTGCAGACATTAACGATTGTTTTTCAATTAAATGTAAATGTGATAAAAATAAAAACAAAATAAGATTATATTATATGAATATTTACTAAGACTTGCTTATTATCATAATAAAATCTATTTAAACATGGACAAAAATAGAATTACAAAAAATTACAACCCTTCATATTTCTATTAAACATTCTTTACACAAAATGTATGTAATGAGTTGCAAGTAGATTTAAATTGTAAGATTACTGCAAACATTCTTTTTTTTTCTCCATCATATAATCTATTGTTAAAAGTTAAAATTTTTCTCTTTTACTCTTACATCTTATTTTTTTCTCTCTGTGATATTAAAGAGTAAAGCTCTTGGTAAACAATTTATGATTTAAAAGCTTTCACTCTTTTTTTCTTTTCTCTTTCATTTTTATTCTTCCCTGTCTTACATGTTAATGTTAAAGCAAAATCTTGTATTTTCACAACTTTTTCGTCTTCATACTTATTTTTATGATACGAGATAGAGTTTTATTTTATTGAAGAAAGCAAGTACGTGAAAATGTATCTAACCAATTTTGCAACTACGAACGAAAGTGAAAGTTTTAATAAATGTTAAAATAAAATCATGGTGTTGACATTTTGGTTGAAAGTGAAACACGTCATTGATGAAAAAATTTTGTATGAAATCAAATAAGAGAATAATAAAAACATCAGCTTTGAAAATATTAAAAGAAAATGCATCAAAGCTTCAAGTAATTTCTTTGAATTTGTAAAGGATTGAAAAAAGGGGAAAAGTCATTATTAAACCCGAATAGCATAAAACATCAAATATCTAATGGTCACATGGTCATAGTAATAAAATATTTAAAAACAGCATGTCTAGATAGTGTTATCAAATGTCAATGTCATAAAATCAAATACGCAGTAACCTAAAAAGTTTGAAATTCTTCTTTTGTGTAAAAATTATGTTAAAGCCAATTAAAAAAGATAAAATTTCCACAGTCGAATGATTATCCATGTACTGCTCGGGAAAAAAAAAAAAAATCATCAAAATACCGTCACAAAATTTTCTTTCTTCCCTCCATCCTTTTCTTGTGATAATTTGTTCTTGTTTTTCATATTCTCTTACCAGATTATTTTTTGCCGTCATCATCACTACGATAAAGAGAATTTCGGTCGATTTTTCGCATCAATGATTTTTAATTGATTTTTTCTCCTAATTCAAATTAGATTATTCTATAAAGCACTTTTCATTTCAATGCGACTTGTCAAAACGAATTTATTTTCATGAAATTGATTAAAATTTATTTTCCAAGAATTGTAAATATGTATGTAACAGGTGGTGGGTTACCTTGAAAATATTTCCTACTTCCCACATTCCTACGAAATCTGTCGCATTGTGTTATGACTTTAGCAAACTTTTTTTCGAAATGCTTTTAGAACTTTTTTTTTCTTTCTCATTTATGCGGTGACGAAAAAAGTTACATTCAGTGTCAATGAAATTTTTTTTATATATATTTACTTTGAACAATATGGCTCATGATAATTGAATAAGATAAAGGTAAAACATATGTCAATGAAGTATGACAAAAATATAAAAGTTTATGAAAGACTTTTTCCTATTTCTTTAACTTTTATTATTTGTATTCTATAAAATTCGTTCAAGAAAAATAAATTTCTCTAGGATGTTACTCGTTTGGTGTGCATGTGCAAAATTTTCCTAGTGTAAAACAGAATAAGTATCTTATTTCAATATGTATAAATATCTCTTTTACTATTTTCAGTCCCTTCATCCTACACACACATATTTACAATGGTCTAAGGAAAGAAAAGGGATGAAAATTTATATGCATGTCAACATAAATTTAAAACCGTGACATTACTACATGTTGCAACTTGAGTTTTCTCACAAGAATTTTTTTGCTAAAGAGCTAATATTATGCCGTGGTATATGACTGCAAAACTCATAAATATTTCATATAATATATGATAATAAACTTTAATAATGCATGAACCATCTGCTCACGCCCTTTGATTCTTTATTACATTAATTCATTCAAAAAGACTTTTGTGGATTGAATTTTAAATTTTCTCACCTCATTCTTGTTTTTACAAATTTATTTTACCTTCTCATTCAAAATGTGCGTAGCTGTATGAATTATGAGTAAACGTGAGATACCTGTTGCTTTTCATCATTAAGTAAAATTTAAAATTTCTTATGAACGATGAATGTGTTAATTTAATCACATGAATGAATACAAAAATAAAAGATTCGAATTTCCTCAATTATTTCTCCTTTTGTGGTTGTGAAATGTTAGGATACAAAAAAGTAATTTTTACGAAAATACTCGAAATATAAATAAAATTTTTCGCAGGTCTCTTGCAATGTTGTTTACTTGTTGCTGTTAGTGTTCTTGTGAGAATTGAAAATAATTTACCCATAAATTTTAATTTTGAATGCTCATTGCAAATATAGAATATAAACAGCAAAAACATTAAGTTCAACAAATTTTTGGAGGATTTAAGTATTTTATTTATACACTAAGAAAAATTACTTGTTAACGAGTTTTTGTTCAACACGAGTCAAGCATAAAAATTAAATAATAGGTCTTTGAATATTTTCAAATCTCCGTAACGATTAAAAAAGACATCAGAAACTTTTTGTTTTTTTTTTATTTTATCAAATTATCCAATTTTAGAACTTTAGTATTGATCTTTTTTTTAGTTTTTCATGAATCTTTTTAATCGCCTTTAAAAGAATAAAATTTAGTTCAGTTTCACACTATGATTTGGAAATATATTCATATTTGCACAATCGTCCGCTTGTAATCAACTAGATATCTAAAAATCAACGCAAATAAAAATTCAATCTAACTCAAATCCTATTTTCTCCTATATTCGTTTTTTATTGTGTCAATATCAACTATGCTC
>JACWBX010001398.1:1877-13367 GCA_014622435.1 Polypedilum pembai
TCAATTTTTGTTTATTTTATGAGTATTTCATGTTTTAAGAAGTTTTGAGCTCTCAAACTTTCAGTGTATACTTAAAAAATTGGCAGAAATAATCTAAATAGATCTAAGAAGCCTAATTCAAGAAAATTTAAGAAATTTTTCAAAACTTTGTTTTGTTTTGATTTTTCTAACTTTTCTACATATTTCTACACTTTTTCTCCGTTTTCGATTTTTTCTTCCTTTTCTTTAAAGCTGTCAATCCCTCGCATTAACCAATCGAAAGAGCATGATTTAATGCACAGTGTGGTAAAAATCTGAATCATCTCGTTGCGTAATTATTGCAGAAATTCAATTCAAAGTAAGTTGATTCAAAAATTTGCTACGAAAAGTAAACAAAACATTTCTTACTTAGAATTGATTTTCTGTGATAGTTACGCAATTAGATGATTCAAATCTTTGTCAGACTGTGCATTGAATCAAGCTCTATACATATTTCATGAGAATTTAAAAAATTAGACAAAATCTGAATTTTTTTGATCGCGATTCCGTGAAAAAAAAAAAATCAAAACGAAAAATGTAAACAAAATTTTTTAAAGTAAACAAATTTAAAATTTTTGAATCACTGTGCTTTGGGGAGAAAATAAATCGACGAAAACCAAAAATAATGAAAAATGACAAGGAAACGAAAGAAAAATGAAAATCAAATTTCTTCAATAATTTTAGCATTTTGTGTCTAATTAGACAACGATTTCATTATGCCATATTAAAGCAATATTAGGAGTATAAAAAACGAAAACTTGTATTATTTCTGTTTTTTTAAATATTGTTGAAAATAACGATGGAAGAAATTTTTAAATCTCAAAATAATTATTTTCCCCTGATCGTAGTTCTCTCCCTGTGAATAAAAATCATTTTGGCGTGAGTGTTGTTAATAATAGTAATTTTGCGAAAATTTTGTCTTGCATTTATCGTCAATTTATTATTTCATGCATAAAATCTTCTAGACTTTTAATTGAATAAAGGTAATAAAATTAAAAAAGTGAAGAAAATTAAAAAAATTGAGTGAAATTTAAAGTGTTGTTGACCTCATTTCCTCTCTTTAGTATTCACTAAATCTTCCGAAAGCTATATTGCTTAAATTACAAAACTAAATATCGATTTATTACTATGTATAAAATAAAGAGCATAAGAACGATGCAAAATCGCTTGGCATAGCAAAATACTTTATTATATCGCGTTGTAATGCTTTAATTTAGTAAAAAGAAAGGAAAATAATTTGGGAGTGTTATCCGGATAATGATTCAACTCACTCAACACATTCTAGTATTTAGAATTATTTTTCATCGTAATTGAAAAGTGCTAAAAAGTAATGTATAAATGAGCGATCTGTAATCACAAAATAAATTGCCATTTTATATATAGTTTTCTTTATTTATCTGCAAGATCATTCCAGAAAAAAATGAGTGCATATATAATGAAATATTTTATGGGTGCTTATAAATAGATTTAAAGAGAATCAAAATGCATTTTTTCTTCTTACATTTTTACTCAAAAGAAATCATTAGGCTGAATTCATATTACTCTTTTGCTCTCATACACTTATCGATAATTTCAACTATATAAAGAAAATTTGTTTTTTTCGTATATTCAGCGTAATTTATTAAGTGAATAAATTTATTTTCTACATAAATTAAGCATAAGTAAGGGTTTACCGTTTTCATTTTTTTCTTTTCTGTTCACATTCCCCAAATATTACAATATTTTGCTTATACCGTTCCATATGAGTTTAATCAGTTAACCGAAAACACATAATGGGAAACTTTTACTAATCTATTCATTCACATATAAATTTCAAGTTTTTTTATTGAATTTTTTTGAAATCAGAGAAAACTAGCATATACGAATTTAAAAACGAAAGAAATATAACTTTCCATTATATCAATGAATTTTCCATTCGCGCGATTTTAGTAGGTCACTGTCATTGAGGTGGTCAATAGTAGTCAATGTCTTGGCTTCAAGTTCAATGTTATCTTCATCAAACATAAGTCTCGACTCATACATGCATTCATGATTTAAATTTTTTTTTGATTTTTTAGAACATTTTATTAGAATTTATTCTTAAAATATAATTTTCAGTTGAACAAATAAATAATCATTTTTTTAAATGCTTACCAATTCACAATTTCTCCTTATTTCTTTTAGAGACATTTCTTAGATCTGTTGTGTATTGTTTTGCTCTGTTAGTGAGCGATTGAGAAAAAAATCATAAACTGCATTTATATATCGTTATCATTTGAATTATGGCGGTTAATGTTTATTCAACAAACGTAACTACTGATAATTTGTCTCGTCATGATATGCTTTCCTGGGTTAATGACTGTTTGAGATCTCAGTTTACGAAAATCGAGGAACTCTGTACCGGTAAGTTTTCTTATGGACTCTTATTAATAAAATTTTTTTAATAATATAATAAATTATTAATTTAATGGTTTGGTAGGTGCTGCTTATTGCCAATATATGGATATGCTGTTTCCAGGAAGCGTTCCTATGAAGCGTGTCAAATTCAGAACTAACTTGGAGCATGAATATATTCAAAATTTTAAGATCCTTCAAGCTGCTTTCAAAAAAATGAATGTTGATAAGGTAAGTTGCAAACACATGTGAAAAAAAAAGTGCAAAGAAAATTCTCACCATGAATAAATAAATATATGTGTCAACAAAATATAAATATTAATCATTTTAAATGATAATATACAAAAATATCAAAAAATGTGTGTATAAAGCTAAAATTAAAAATGGCTTTAAAGTCATAAAAATGCTGATTAAGCTATAAAATGAGATATAACTTTCCATTTCTCCAATAGATCGTGCCGGTCGATCGATTAATAAAAGGTCGCTTTCAAGACAATTTTGAATTTTTACAATGGTTTAAAAAGTTTTTCGATGCCAATTATGATGGCAGAGAATATGATGCACTAGAAGCTCGTTTTGGAATTCAGTTAGGTCAAGGAGCAATACAAAATGAATTAGGTGTAGGCAGTGATGCTGGTATTGTTAAACGACAAATAGCAAGCAGAAAAGTTCCCGGTAGTATTTTTAGTTAAATTTTATTGAAAGTGGAATGGATTTATTTCATTCACCCGCTCGCTAGAATCAGATAATAATTTCTCAGGGACCTTTTTGACATCATTAACCATTATAACCATTCATAGTTAATTGAAAACTTTGTAACCTTTATTTTATTTATTATAATATTTTTGGCTTGCAAAAATCAACTTATTTTTTGATAAATCATATTTTTTCTTATTTCTTCACTATCATGCATTTTCATTATAAAAAGAAAACACACATATAATTTTATGTTGATATATATTTTATTTACACTTGATAAATTATATAATTATTAATATATGAATGAGTCTTTATAATAATTTTTCATTACTAAATTTCATTTGTTTTCATTTAAACAAATATTCATTCATTTTAGATTATTCCGATCGACAGGTGAGCATTACATATACATTATTTAATATTTTCATCTTTATTATTTTCTTTTTTCTTCCTAAATATAATTTTTTAAAAAATGCACCGACTTTCGTTTTGTGCATAAGCTTGCTGTCACACATTTAGCAATAATTAGCATGAAACGATTGTGATAGTTATTATTTTTACATTATCCACAATCACAAATATAACACAAACTTTTAATTTAAAGGTTAATAAAAGGACGTTTTCAAGATAATTTTGAGTTTTTGCAATGGTTCAAAAAATTTTTTGATGCTAACTATGACGGCAGAGAGTATGATGCAATACTTGCTCGTGAAGGTTTGCCTATGGGAGTTGGCTCTGGCGCAGGTAGCAGTGTTGCGACAAAATCCATCGGTGGGGGAAATAATGGAATAGCTAAAAAGCCAGTAGCTACTGCAATGCCACGCAGACCGGCACGTATGTTTTTTGTTTCACTATTTTTAACAATATCATATTCTCATTAATAATTAAATCATTAAACATTATTCCGCACAATAATATATAACAGTTTTGTTTTGAGCGAAACAATGATTTCCGCAATATTTGGTTGTATTAGTTAAAGAGAAAAAAATAGAATTATTAAATCCATTCCACAATTTATTTTTATTCTTTCTATTACATTGTATTTAACAAAATTATTTGATCAATGCTTTTAGTGACAAAAGCAGCTCCAGCGAAAGCAGCGCCAGCTCCAGCAAATCGCTCTCTTAACGCATCATCAAAAACTGGATCTAATAATGTCTCAAATCAACAAGTTGAGGAATTATCAAATCAACTTATGGACATGCGATTGAATTTGGAGGGATTGGAAAAAGAACGTGACTTTTATTTTAGCAAATTAAGAGATATTGAGATTCTGTTAGTAAAATTACTTAAACATAGCATAAAAGAATTTAAATTTCGAATATGTTGTTTATTTTTTATACAGGTGTCAAGAAGCTGAGGAAGCAGAAACAACACCAATCATTCAAAAAATTTTGGATATTCTTTATGCAACAGAAGTATGTGACTAACACCAAAAAATAAACATTAATAAACAAATTAAAAATTTAATGAATTTCTTTTGAAATTTTAGGACGGTTTTGCACCACCCGATTTAGAAAATGATGTCGAAGAAGAGTATTAATCATGCAAAAACAAACAATGCTGATTTGCTTTTAACAAACATGCTTTTTCAATTATCCTGATCATTTTAATATCTGCAAAACTTATCTATCGTAACATCAAATTTGCTAGTTTAAAACCGCACTGAACACATCTATGTATTGCAAAACAATAAATATTTAATAAACCACTTTTTGCAATTGGTTGATTGAAATCACATTGAAGGATGACGAAAAATTAATTATCATGGTATAACATAATATATTGATATTGAAAATATGAGCAAACGATTTGTTAATTATATTTTTAGTTTAAGAAAAATTTATGCAACAATTGTAATGACATTATAAAATGGTTAATGTAAATCTTGTGAAAAATATCAAAAAAAAAAATTAAAAAGAAATTCCGGATTGAAATATAGTAACTTAACCTCCTGCTCAATTATCAGCTTTTTAAATTTCCTCCCTAATATTTTTTGCTTAAAAATTGAAGCATAATTATTAAAGTGATGGATCATCGAAAATGTGAAACTGCATAACATATTAATATGAAATAATAAAAATAAATTTAATAACGGAAAAAAATCATAAAATTATTTTTATTATCAAAACAATAGTTTCAAATAAAATTGTAAAAGAAGGTGGATAACATACGATTTTTGTGACAAAAATTTTGTCATTTGAAATACAAACTACCTGTATACCTATAGTTGAATTAAAATCATGCTTTCAGATTCACCACTGTGCATATTTTATAATTTTTATCATTATCAAAATTCAGTTTGTTAAAATAAAATTTAATCTAACTGCAACCATTATTCTCTCTTAAAATTTTATTTTCATAAGTGGAGACAATATGAAGTACTAGAATTTCCGAAATACAAAAATATAAGAAAATATTCCCCAATATTTTTCTTATTTTCATTATATTTTAGTGAAACGTACGATACAACAGTTGTCATTATTTAATCTAACTTGAAAATTCGCCGATTAACAAGATTCTGATTTTATTCATTGTATTTAAAGTATAATATTAGTGAAATTTAGAAAATAATTTTCATTAACTATTAATATTCTTAATATTATAGAATTTACGAGAAAAAAATGGAAATTGAAAGAATTTCTAAATTAAATTATGAAATTCATAGCTTTTCTAGTTTCTCATCAAGCTATTTACCAGAGTAAGTAATCAGTGAGAGAAAAAGAATCATTTTCAATAATTTATTATTTTAATAATCAGCAATAGTAATTGATATGAAATTTCAAAAAATGTTCACTTTTACATGTTTTGTTAAACTCTTAAATTCTTAAATTTTCTATATAATTTGAAAGAACTACATCATTATATTTAATTATTTAGAAATATACGAGATAATTGTCCAACGAATCAAATTAGTCGATGGAGTTCGGATACTAAGTAATTATAATGAATTTTAGCTTGTAACTGGACTATTTTATTGAATAAATATATTTTATCTTAACAGTGTTCCGACACAGTTCATCACATTAAGACTTCATAAGCCAGCAATTGTAAAAAAAATATTATTCGGAAAGTATGAAAAATCTCATGTCTGCAATTTAAAAAAATTTAAAGTTTACGGTGGATTGCTTGAAAACAATTTATTTCAAATTTTTGAAGGGTAAGCGTTAACGAGATAAAAAATTTAAAAGCATGTAATATAAACATATGTGTAATAATGACATGTTTCAGCGGTTTAAAAAATGACAACTTACCAGAGACGTTTGATTTAAAACATAAGATGTATATAGAAGACGAAGGAGTTGAACGTGACATTCCCATTCTATTCGTTCAAATTGTTCCTCTTTTAAGTTTTGGTCCGTCGTTCAATTTTAGCATCTGGTATGTAGAATTGCAAGGTATCGATAGTGAGGTTTATGTAATTGACATGATGAAGAACTTCAATGATCAAAGAGAAAAATTAGCTTTACGTTTGATATTGAAACATTTGCGCGATAAAGGTTTTATGAAAGCATTTAAAGCATTGGAAATGGAAGCAAAGACTAGCTTAGAGGATAATCAAATAACGGAGCTATTTCATTCCCTTGTTGAGATGGGCGATTTTCATAAAGCTGAAAAAATTATGGAAAGCTTCATTGAAAGTAAGAATTTCGTTTTTAATTTTTTTTAAATAAAAAATTATTTTTAATTTCTTATTTTTATAGATAGAGAATATATAGATGAATACATTTCAAGCCAAAAATATACAGCCAAATACAATGAAATTGAAATGCATAATGAAAAAGAAGCAAGGCCAAGTTTTCGTACCGATGCTGGCTACGCTTTTGATGAAGAAAATTCAGTCGTTTATATGTTGGGTGGTTGTTCTGAAGAAGGGGAAGATTTAAATGATTTTTGGGAGTATGATTTAAAAACAAATAAATGGACACTAATACACGAAAATTGCTCGATTTCTCCAAGAGTAGGACACAAAATGGTGTTTGATAATGTTTCAAAACAAATCTTTTTTATTGGACGACGAGTGACAAAGATACATTTTAATGGCAATGATAACTGTAAGGTAGGTAATTTAATTGAATTTAAACAATGATAAAAAATTTATAAAATTGTTTTCTCTCAAATTGAGAAGAATGAATTTTATCTTTATGATATCCAAACAAAAGGATTTTTCCTAATTTGTGAGGACGTAAAAATAATGAATGGCCCTCCATTATTGTATGATCATCAAATTGTAATAAATAGTAAAGATCGAACAATTTACGTGTTTGGTGGTAAAATTGCAAATAAGTAAGTAGTAATTTTACCTAAACTTTGAAATTTAAGCTCATTTAGTATCTTCATTAACAGATCTGATGAATCGAGTGAAAAATTCAGCGGTTTTTACTCATATCATATTTCAACAAATACTTGGACAACTATTTCTATAGATATTGGACATCAAAATGCTGCTAATCCTGAAATGAATTCTATAAAATCCAGATCATCACATGGCATGATTTATGATGATGTAAGATATAAAAAGAACTTGATGAACGTATAAAATGTGTGTATACACATAAATATTAGAATATATGCGTTTTGTACATGAATACATACATTTATACATTGGCTGATTCTTTGAGGAATATTATAAGTTTTTCTTTTATGAGTGATCAAATAATGGTTAAAAAACCTAATCTAAGACACTTCGTCCAGATGTGAAATTAAAATTTAATACTTTTTTTTTATTATATACAATAGATAAGACGAAAAATATATATATTTGGAGGTCAGAGAGGAAAGGAGAATTGTAGCGATATCATGCAATTTGATATAGATTCCGGCATTTTTACAACTATACAAATAGCAAATGCCATACATGTTGCTTCTCATTCACCATCAACGTCTGCAGCACTTCCATCAGGTGCTATTAATTTGGAAAAGCTTTCTGGCTCATGTTTTGTAACAATTAATTCAAACAAAAACGAAATGTTTATACTTATCAAAGATAATTTATGTTTGTATGCTTTGGCAACAAACGAATTTTCTATAATACACAAAAATCGTAGCCAAATGTCAAATAGTTGTATGACTACAAACAAAGATTTATCACCAATTGAGGATTCCTGTAGAAATGACGATACACAATTTTTTGTTTCCTCAAATGATCTATTATATGTATTCAAAAGTGATTCGACAGTGCACTTTATTGAGTTGCAAAAACCTTCAACCCAAAGTGTCTTGAACTATTGTCGCTACTTGATACGACGACAACAATATGAAGAACTGACTCAAACAAACGCTATAAATGCTCTCACTTTTCTACGCAATAATCTATCCGAAACTATCGATAAAAATGACACTGATCAAGTTCATGAATTTCATAAACTCACATCATTGTTATTTTGCAACAAATTTTCAAAAAGTTTAGACAATAACGGTAACAATTCTGTCAGTGACAATGATGATAAAAATCAACAAGACAATGAAATGCGTGGGCATAATAAAATAAGAAGTCAACGGTCAATTTTGTTTAATAAACTTACATCAATATTGCCAAGAGTAAAATGCCAACCACAACAAAACATTTTAAATTTTATAAATTTATGAAGCTCCCAAAAAGCTATCTAAGATATAAGATATATAGATAAAATCAAAAATGTTTTGTAACTTTTTTTTTTGTTGTTTATAAGTTCCATTTGTCAATCTTCTTTTTTCTTATATACTTTTAAATGCTAAATAAAAAATATTAAAATTTTAAGCTTTGATTAGAATTCAGTTCTATTTTACATCATTTCTTTGATAAACAAAAGAAAGAATCCAATGAGAACATCTTTTTGTAAAACAAAACTTATACCATTAGTAAATGAAGTGTGGTAAGGATAGATGAAAAGGAAAGAAAGAAACATAAACCAATTGTCTATATGAGCTTTTTGTTAACACGTTAGCACTCTCTTTATATCAGACAACAACAACAACGATAACAACTCTCTCATTTTTGTACTTCATATATTGTTGCTGTTTTCTATTCCATACATACACAGAGAGAAAATTGAGAGAAACTTGAAAAGCTCTTTTTTATGTAGCAGGAAAATATTTTGTGCTTGGAACGTAGAAAAGGAAAAATTGAAAATTTTCTCTTTAGCAGTACCATACAATCCTTCATAAAAACTTGATCCTTTTCAATTCGCAATTTTCACTAAATATTAAAATAACAAAAAATATAAATCCAATTTAATACAAATACATATATAGTTCTTACGTTAATTTAAAAAATTGTGATAATATAGTTAAAATTTTGAATAAGTTTCCTGTTTTTGTGTAAAATTATTGGAAAAACTTTCATTTTTAAAGTCGTGAGAATTAAAACAAAAATTGCTACTGCTGTTATTTTCAAAGGTTTTAAATGTGATTATTTTTAAAATTATTAAGAGGTCAATAAGTGTAAAGTGTGTGAAGGTAGAGTGTGTGCAATTTTAAGAATGAAGATTTGTTTTTAAATCAATAATGAAATATTGTACAAACGAGAGCAAAAACGGCGAGAGGAAAGTGTGAGAGAGAAAGGAATAAGAAATAAAAATTTACAGCGATGTAATGAAGAAAAAATATATTGTGAAATAAAGAGAGAGAAAAAGAGAAAATCAAATTTAAAATTTATGTTATCTTAATGCAGCAACATGTTTTTAAAAATATTTCTTTAGTGTCTATCAAAATTCTAAATTCATAATTGGTGAAGAAATTTATGAAAGTGAGCTTTTTTCACTTGTATACAATAAAAAATTTCCATTTAATGTAAAAGTTTGAATATTCGATTAAAAAGAATACATACATAATTAACTCTATTTTCTTTACTTTCAATTTTTGTCGTTCTTTATTTGTATAAAGTTAATTAATACCTGAATATAATTCATCTTATATGATATAGACTGAATAGAATGTAGAATTAAAGGGTATAAAAATATTATGTGAGGACTTTTTAATTTCTCCATTTTATAAACTTCTAGGTGATTGAAATTAGAATTTTTTTAATAAAAATTTAGACATAAATGTGCGAAAATAGCAAGAAAGTAAAAAGTGTAATTTTCTATATTAAAAGTTACTATTTCAGCGAAAAGAAACAAAAATAATTTTTGTGTTAAACGCATGCGTTCTTATTTCTTTAATGTTTTATATTATAACATATACATGTGTATTCGTATATGATATCCTTAAAGCTTAACAAAATAAAATGTATGCTTCATACTCGCAATTTACTTATTCTCTGCATTAACATGGAACTAATTATTAAAGATATGCTGTAATTTATTGGACAGCTATTGTATATATGAGTGATCAGTTGTTACTCTCTTACTTACTAATATAATGTATTCCTATTTCATTTTACTATTACTTCTTTTTTGCCGTTCTATCGTTCATTTGCCCTCTCTATTTAAGTCATTTAGGTTTTTCTTCTTTTTGTGTTTGATTTTCTTCTTTATAGGCCTAGTAGCAGAAACAAAGAGTACCAAAAATAAAGAAATATGACTTGTGAATTACAATGAATGAAAATTAATAAGCTCTACATAATCTATATTTATAAAGTGTGAGAAAAAGATAAAGAGAGAAAGAAGGAATAAAATAAAAAGTGTGAGTGTATATATGTCCGAATCGGTTTTAAACAAACATGCAAGGAAAAACATAAAATGCAACAAAAGAACGCTTTTTGATTATCCATGATAAACAAATGTTTAACATAAAAGAAATTTGGATGAATTAATTTTCAAACTGCAGTGTATAATTTTTCTCTATATTTAATTATATGACAACTTACAACTTATCTCAATTAACTGAACCCCTTTCCTTCAAAAACAATAATGAGTCAAGCAACAACACCCACCTCAGAAGGTAAATTTATTTTTCTTTCTTTGCATTTTTACAATTTTTTAGTAGTTTTTCTTTCCTTATTTAAAGCTATTGATAGACTCTTTTTATCTGGGGAAGATCAAAAAAATTTTTACCGCCAGGGACGCTCATATTTTTGCTTATTTCTTAAAACTGGAAGAGCGTAGAATAAAAGTTAATATGTCATTCTGTAGTACTAATTAGTACTACAATTTGAGATATTAACATCGAAGATAGCTGCTTCCAATCAAAAGTTATGACGATTTAAAGTAGCGTCCCTGACAGTAAAAAATTTAGGAATAGGGTATTTTGCATTTACATTGTTTACTAAATTTTTATCAATTTCTCTGTTATTTCCTGATCAATCTATTTCAAACCTTCGTAAATTGATAAACAAAGCTCAAGCAGATATTTTAAACCATGTTTATGATTAGTATGAAACTGTTTAAATCTTAAAAAGTCAAATTATCCAAAAGTAAACAATTCAGTGAGCAACAATTTGAAATTTTTTATCATCGATTTTACTTAAACTAAAGCATC
>JACWBX010001400.1:0-11261 GCA_014622435.1 Polypedilum pembai
ACGAAGTATTGTTTTTGCGATTTGAAATTTCGTGAAAATCATGAAAGTCATCCGTAATATGAATTTGAAAATCTGGATTGCTTCAGAAGACTCAGCAGTTCTTTATATGTGTTTTTTGTTTTATTTAATTTATTTTATTTGAATCTTCTGATTAGAAACGAATCAGTTAATTCTGTAATCTGATAATCAACACTGATCTGTGGCGACAAAAATGCGCTTAAGTACTCCGATCCGTGGTCGTGTACTTTCTATATCTTTTCCAAACGTGGACACAAAATAAAAGGGCAAGAAAGTTCAAAATAAAAAGAGAGCAAATGGGAGCAACAAAAATCAACTTGTGTCTATGCCTTGCTTATTTTTGTGCTTAGTATTTGGAAATCTGTTAGAACTAAAGAAGTTTTACTGAAAATTTAGTTCATTTAAAAGTTTTGTAAAAGCTTTCTAATAAAATTTGGTGCCTTAACTTTTTTTAATGTCAGTAGGCGAGCTTGAAAAATAAAAATTTTTTTGGAACTGTCCCTACCTTGTATTTTTCTTAAATTTCAAATTTATTATTTTTACATTTTACAAGGGATAAGAACTTTTACTTTAGACTTCATTAGAGCATGTTAGATTAAAGTTCTTAGTCTTGACATTTTGCTGAATTCAAAAGTTCTTTACTTTTAACTTGAATTTAAATTTTAAAAATTTAACGTATTTTTGGATTTTTAAAAATGTTCGTTATTTATTCATTAAAAATAGACAGAGAAATAAATTTTTTATTGTTCTTTCCAAGGGGTGCGAACTCTATAAAAAAATTTCAAAATATCAAATTAAATTTTGATACTTTTCATACAAAAAATAATTTTCCAATGATTACTTTGTTTTGATTATCAATTTTAAATTCTTGGTTTTTCACAGAGCCCGAAGTCGACAAAAAAATTATATGCTAAGCCAGGGGGTCTCAATACAAAAAGTGACGGTTATTTTTGCTCAAATTTGAATATAAATTTCGTTAATTTGAACGCGTTTTATTGCAAAAATTCAAGATTTTTATTGTGAAAAACACGCTAAAATTTCAATTTTCTTATTTTTAAAGAAAATTGCGAAATAAAGCTTGATTTTTTAGCTTTTTCAATCATTATTGAGTGAATTCGTTTCAACTAAATAGGCAAAATTAAGAATATCTATTGTTTTCTCAGATTTTATAATCTTTGTAACGAACTTTTTAACAGAAAATTAAGGAAAACGAAATAACGATCAGTTGGGACCCCCTGGATGCTAAGTTGACTAAATTTAGTCGACTTACATATAAATTTTTAGTCCATTTCGGGCTCTGGTAATTTCTAAAATAAAAATAAATTCATTCAACAATAAAAATTTCTGGAACATTCTTAATAAATTTCTCTTCATTGTTTTTATTTTAAATTTAAGTTTCGCATGCAACTCAAGGGAATTTCCAACACTTCACATTTTTAATGGACATGTTGCTTAAAAGTAAATCGATGATATCACATCACACATTCACTCGACTGATGACGAAAGTGAGAGCGAGAAAGAAACTTGGGATTTTTTCTTCATTCATAAATATCATTTTTTTTGTTTACGCCGTGACTCTCGGCATGGCAAAAAAATAAAGACATTTTACAATATTCACGGTTTGAATAATGACGATAGCGGCAGTAACAACAATTTACACGGTGTGTTTTGAATATCATTACCGGGTGTGTGTGTCTTCTGGCGTCACAATGAATTTTTGTCACGATCAGTGCCAATGAACTTTTGTTGCTGCTACGATGGTGAATTAAAAAATATAAAAAATGTTTTGTTGACAATTTTTTCTTCAACTTAAATGTCGCGTAAGCAATAAAGACGAAGACTAAAAAGCACATTTCGTCATATTCATATCGTAAAAGCGCATATACGTGCAGATTCGCAGAAAATGAAGAAAAAAAAAGTTGTGTAATAATTGACTATTTTTGAAAATGTGCTAATGTCCTCATTCTCTCCTTATGAACAGTTGTTGTTGACAACTCTTTGGTCTCTCTGGGGTTTCCCAAATCGAGATGAATCTTAATGCAACCTTGCAGTAAATATCAAAATTGTAATCTTGAGAAATTGGATCGATGTAAAAACTTTATTGTTGGGAATTTTGCCAATTGAAAGTAAAATAAAAGCAATTGTTGGCAACCATTATTCGATGATTGTATTAAGTTAAAGAGATTTCAATTGCATGCTTCAAATGATGACTTCTTTTCTAGAGTGAAAATTTCTTTGAGATTTTTGTAACGCATTTTTGTTTTTTGAAATATTGATTTTGACTTTTGAACTTTAGGGGAATGCAAAATAAAGTTCAAAAAATTTTAGTTTACAAATTTTGATACTCTCTAAAAGTTGAATTCAAATAAGAAAATTTTATACCAGATTTTAAATTATCAGCCAAAGTAATTTTGAGTTTTTAATCAAGTTTTTAAAACATATTTTTTGAACTTGTAATTTGAACTTTAGGAAAATGTAAAAAGAGTTCAAAATTTTTGTCCACAAAATTTAATTCTTTCTAAAAATTAAATTCAGTTAAGAAAACTTTTACCTTAGACTTTAAAATTATCAATCAAAAAAATTTTATGTTTTCAAACAAGATTTTATAATGTATTTTTCGAAAAATTTTGAACTTGTAATTTGAACTTTAGGGGAAAGTTCAAAAATTTTAAGAGGAATACAAAAGAAGTTTGTCACAAAAGTTTGTGAATATTTGTAACGGTACTGTTAAATTTAAATTGTCAGTCTGCTAAAATTAGCTGTTGCTAAAAATTTGTGGTTATAGTCTTTTTGAGTTAAGACGTACCGAAGAAACAAAATCTAAAGTGTCAAGGAATGACGTAAAAACGTTCTGCAAGTCCTTCCAATAATTACCGAAAACACAATTGTTTTAATTTCGGAAGGACTTGCAGAACGTTTTTACGTCATTCCTTGACAAAGTTCAAAAATATTTTGTTTACAAATTTTGATTCTTTATAAAAACCTTAAATTTAATTAAGAAAAGTTTTACTTTGGCCTTAAAATCAAAGCAATCTCAACATTTCAATCAAGTAACAATTCAAGCAAAGAACAAAATGACATTTTCTCCCTTAAAAATAAATAAAAAATTGAGCTAAAATCGAATTTTAGTCGAGTGTGAAAAATGGAAGCAACAGTAATATTCTACATTACATTTGGACGAGATTTGCAGAATGAGTGAGAGCAATGATGTGTACATGTACATGGATGTTGTTAATGTTCATGTTTTACTCTTGTAAAAAATTGTATGTAAACTCCAGCTTTTCTTGCAACAATATTAAATGAAAATGTTCGAGTTTATGTTAAAGTAAATCCAGAAATGCACTTAAGGAGGTCAAAGCTTTTGAGTATTCATGATTTTACATGATTTCGAGATTATTGATTTGCATTTTATTCGCGTATGCACACAGAAAGTGATCACTTTATGTTTATTCACCGAGCTGTGAACAATACAGTGTATAAGTGTAACAATCATACACATAATTTCACTTGCATCACGTTCAAGAATACATTGGCTGCGTTTAAAAAATGTGTCGCATAATAAATGGAGTACAACGTGGATTAAGTTATGCAAAAAAATTTATAAAATTTACTTAAATATTTTTTCATGCTGGACATCTCATTCACTGGAATTCAAAAATCTCATTCATAAAAAATGACAGAAATTTCATTCAAAGAAATGACAACATGCAAAAAAAAACATAGTGAAGAGAGAAGTCTCGAAAGAAAAGAAAAGAAAAGAGAAATGCAGAAAGAAAGAGAGAGAAAAAAATTGCCAGACATAATATATAAAAGATGTGTTGAGTGTGAAAAGGCTGAACAGTTGTTTAAAATAATTCAAGTGAGAAACATCAGAAAAAAGCAACACAATGGATATTAAAATAAGTTTTGTGACACTTTTGGTGATATTCTCGTCATTCATGACGGTGATTCAGTGCTGGCCAATTGATATTCTTAGTCAGCTGACAGACAGTAGTGAAAGACAACTGCTGTTGCGATTTGTAGAGTTATTCAATGATTACAGTGATGAAAGTTCAAATATCAGCAACAGTGGCATCCAAACTCGTGGAGTTTCTGAACGTCAAGAACGTTGTCGGTTACCAATGAAGCGTGGTCTCTGTCGAGCTCTTTTACCTCGATGGCGCTACGATCCAGTCACTAAAACATGTTCGGAATTTAAATTTGGCGGGTAAGTTTGTGTGTTAAAAATTTTGAACAAAATTCGATAAAAGTTTTCTCTTTTCACAGTTGTGATGGAAATGCAAACAATTTTAAAACGAGGAGTGAATGCATGTCAGAATGTGCTGGTGTGTAATTAACTATTTTAAATAGTGATAAAGCTCCCTGATGATAGCGTTCAAAAACATAATCATCCACGTGATAAAATTTCAAATCAATTTCCTTCCTCACTCATTTGTGACTGCATTAATTTTAATTTTTTTTAAATATTTATAATTATTTAGCACGTAAGAAGTTTTTATACAATAAAAGTGAAAGATTTACAAATTGTAAAAAAAATAACAACATAAACGATGTCTGATTTTAAGTGGTCAATATGAAGAGAAACTTTTTTTTTACTTCTTTTCTTCTCTGTTTTGCTTTGTGTTGGAAACGATAAAAGAAAATTGTAGGAAGTAAAATTATTTTATTTTTGTAGCTTTTTATTTTTTTAATTGCTTTGCATTTTGACTGGTTGGTAAAAGTTTTGTTGAAAATAATTCAAAAATTTCTTAGAAGTTTGTTTTAATTTTTCTAACTTTCAAAATTTAAAGCTCGTTAAATATTTAAATTTCAAAAAACCGTTAAGTTTCAATTTAAAAAAATCGTTAAACTTACAAATTTCAAGAGAAAAGAACTTTTATTTTGTGCCATGTTATGCGACATTTTGTAATTTATTGCAACTTTTTACCGAAATTTTTTCCCTTTGATATTTTCTGAATTTCAAATTTTTAAACTTTCAAAAATTCATAAAAATTTTAAATTTCCAAAAACCGTTAAAATTGAAATTTTAAAAAAATTTACTTGTAAACTTACAAATTCAAAAATGCGCTTCATTATAATTCTTCCTCATACAATTCTGAATAGAAACATTTTTTATTGTTCATTTAACGCATGAAATGATGTTGAAAATTGGATTTTTCTTTTGGCAACTTCATGACCACTCGACATTCAAAAACTAGTAAATAATAATATCTTGATTATGTTTACCGTATGCAAGTTATTGTTTCCTTATCATTCTGTGCTTCTGGTGTTCCCTGAACAGACCAAACCATTAACTTATTGTGTTGCTATCGATATTTCATATAATATTGGAATTCTTATTGCAGTGCTCAATAGCAGAAATGCTCAAAGCGAGGAAAAGATTTTATCGATTTGTCCTGCAATCAATTGCAATGTAGTTGAGAAAATAATGAAATGAAAAAATAAAACATCAACAGAATCTTTTAATCAGTCGAAAAAATTGGATTTTTTTTATTTCCTTTTTTTTGCTCGTGAATTTCATAAATTCAAGGAAGTGAATGTGAATTTTCAAATGTCTTAAGCAAAATTATTTCAACCTTCATTTAATGACAAGAATTTTCATTTAAATACTCCAACCATAAGCAATATAAATTTTCGTTGCATTTTTATAAAAATTTCAAAATTTTTTTTCTTATTTTAAGATGACCAAGGCCTGAGAACTTTTCGATTTAAGTTTTGTTTTGATGATTTAATCAAAAAACTTCATTTTACTTCTTTTATTTAGTTCAGAGCACGAGGTCGACTAAAAAATTATTAGTCGACTTTGAGTTCTGATTTTGCTCAAATAAAGTTGAATAAAACAGAAATTATCATGCTTTTAGCCAAATATGCCTTATTGAAGTTTTCCAAAAATTTAAATTTGATTTTGTATGAAAATCAAAGAGTTTTTAGGCCTTGAGAATGACTAAAAATCAGAGTTCGAAGTCGACAAAAAAATTATATGTTAAGTCGACTTCTAGCTCTGCTAAAAATTTTCCATGGAAGTTTATCTAATTCAAAAATTCAAAAAATTATTCCAGCCCTGTTTGATATCATCATAAATATTATTTACATTTCTTTTTTATGCACAGTTATTTTTCTCAAAATGTTTTAAAATACTTTGCAAATATTGAAGAAATATGATAGTTTTGGCTAGTTGTGTGTGTTCAGCGTTCTTTTATAAATATTTTTATATGAAAAACAAGACCTGAGAATTTTTTTGATATTTCGAATCGAAGATACCTTTATTTTTTAAATAACAAAAATTTCTTTTGGAAGAAACTTTTACTAAAATAGCCAAGGCGAAATAACTTGTACAAAATGTGGTCGAATGAGATTAAATGTGACCAAATGTGGCAAAAAAAAAACATCATGTATTTCGCCTTGAAAAGAGTTACAATTTGAAAATAATAGCCTGAAACCATGCAGTCCTTTTTGATTTCTATTCCTTGAGCTTAAAGCATTCTTTTAAGCTATTAAGATAATTTTTAGAACTTTTAATAAAAGAGAAAATCGTGATATCAAAGAGCTCTCAGGCCTGGTTGAAAATAGAATCATAAAGCCTTGGTAATTTCAATCGACCGTTAGAGAATTCTGAGAAACCCCGTGACATGCAACTAGTTTGTTAACAAAAAATTTAAATAACATTATTTAGTTAGCTATTTTTGTTCCTCTTTATAAAAGAAATTATTATAAGTCTAATCCATGCTTGATTTCACA
Organism: Polypedilum pembai; assembly: GCA_014622435.1. Classification (NCBI taxonomy): domain Eukaryota; kingdom Metazoa; phylum Arthropoda; class Insecta; order Diptera; family Chironomidae; genus Polypedilum; species Polypedilum pembai. The sequence goes on from JACWBX010001400.1 coordinate 6,757, forward strand.
TAATTTTAGCTAAGAATTTCAATTATTTTGTTTTTGTTACAAAAATTATTTTTGATAACGTGTTTCGAAAAGAGGTTTGAAATTGAAAATACCAACAGCCAAAATTTCGATTGAAACTACCAGACATAAAGCATAAAATAAAAAATAATTCTCTAAAGTCGCATTTGTTTTTGTTCATCTTACATAAATATCAAAAAGAGGAAATTTCATTTTCAAATCAATCAATGGTAACAGTCATTGGTCAAATAAAAAAAACTACAAAATCATTTCAAACTTTTCCAAGCAAATCATGTGGATAAAGCTTTTTTCGATATCCTCGTCTAAAGTAAAACCGAACTGCGACAATCATGAGGCAAATAATAATGACAATATATGCTAAAACGCCTATATTCAAGTGTGCATCGCCTGCGAAAATTTGCCTCGCTCTTGCATTGAGCATTCGAGCATTTGGCATCATTTCATACATTCCCAAAGTGCTGATATGAGCATCACCATAGTGACGTCGTAAAAATTCAAGTACTTCATTCTTGTCCCATTCACCATTCTTTTTGTGGCAAACATGGCAATGCTCTTCTAGCGGAAATTGAACTTTTGGATGATTTTCGTCTTCTGTCATATCTCCATGGAGTCTGTTGTTGACCTAATTTTAAAGAAATGAAATAAGAATAGAATTTAAATTTGACAATTTTGTAAATAAACGTGGTTTCAATCTACGTTTATTTAACTACTTGATTATTACAGAATAATTGTGAAACCCAATACGAGATCAATTTTCATAGATTTTATATTAAACCGTGATTCTTATAGTCTTTTTGTCAAAGTTTTTACAAGTCTTCAATAGTTCTGATAGTTCAATCGATAAGGTCTTGGTCTAATAACTTAATGGTCGACGAATCGAATCTTGTCGAAGGCGAAAGTTTTAAATGTCGGTTTTAGTATGTTTTAAGTACTTTTTCATTGATTCTAGTCATTTTAGTTGTAAAACAATATACGAGAAAGATTTTAAGTAATTTTGTATTGAAAAATTATGTTCAAGTAGTTATTCTGCAAGAGTTTGAACAAAATTTAGATTCAATGGTTCACTCGATAGTATTCAAGTCTAGCAATTCGATGGTAGCAAATTCGAATCTCGCCTAGACCCTCGATATATTTCTGAGTGATTTTTCGAAGAAAAGTTAATTTTTAGTTGTCTGACCATATCCGAGTTATATAGATAGCAAATTGAAAAATGCAAAGAAAATCAAAAATCTGTGAAACATTACAAACAAACAAACAGACGAAGTGAAGTTAATAAAACTGGTAATGAAAAATGATAAAAAAAAACATTTTAAATGTTTTTAAAGATAAAAATTGAAACATGATCACAAACTCACTTCATTGTGTGAACTCCAAAGCCATAAAACAGCTTGATCTTTGCTTGTAACATTCCAAATGTGATTACGTTTAGCCATTTCTTGGAAATGTTTACTACATTCAGTACAACCAAAGAAATGTTTGATATAACCATGCATTGCATGTAAAACTTCCATTGGATCATCATTGTGTTCACTATCAAGATGTTTGACTGTTAAATGATGAAAAAGTGACCAAAGTGAGCATGGAAATCTTCTCAATCCTTTCTTTAAACTAAAACAACCAACATAACGAGCTTCATGAAAAATTGGTGGTTCTAATTTGTTCATAAATTCTTGAAGCTCTTCACCACGTACTTCAGTTCTTGTTGGTTCCATAAGAAAGTCAAGTAATTTCTTGTAACTGCTTCTATTGTTGTAATAATAATATCTCGTTAAAACTGATACAAAATTTCTCAATGCACTCAAATGTTCACCAGCAATAACACTATGTTGCACAACTTCATGTCCTAAACTATTTCTAATCGCTTGTTCAAGATCAGCTCTAAATAGTGGCATTGGTGACATTGATTTTGCTTGTTCATAATAATATTTATCATTTTCACTCAATCCATTGTTCTCAGTTGTTGCTTCAATATCGTATGAGGGAGTTGTTTGAGTCATCAAATTATGATGCTTCATATGTTCATCTATAGCCAAATTGATCGCTTCACGTGATTCATTATTAATTGATATTGATAAGAATTTTCCAGTATTTCGTGCAATTACACCAATGCGAAATGATAAATCTCCCAATAATTTTAAATTATTTGAATTAATAATTTGTATTTTAATTTTATCATAATTTGCATAATCAAGCACAATTTGTTGTGGAATTGTATCAGGCAAATCATCTTTGATAATGTAAATAAATTGAACAGTTGTTGGGACATTTTTTAAAATTTCAATCCAATCATCGCCATCGAATTTGTCAAATTTAGGCCAATTTGATTCACCATTTGTTTCATTTTGTAACAATCCAACTAATTCATTAAAAAGTGTTGATGCTTTTGGCACAAGTAGATGATCAAGGTTGACACCTAATTGTTTATCACCACGAGCGTATTTTGGTGGAAAATATCTCATTGTCGGATAACGCATAATTTCATATTGACGACAAACATCATTGTTCTCATCAGTTGCGCAATCTAAAGCAGCAACAGTAACAAAGCTTTTCCATTTAGTAACATTTTTAGCTAAACTCTTCCAAGTTGGTGAAAAACGTTGACATGCGCCACAATAACTATTATAAAATTCTACAAATGACGCTGTTGTTTGATCAAATATTGACGAATGGAAGTTTGTACTTGATAAAATTGCTACGTGATCTGTGGGCGAATAGAGACCTGAAACCGCGAAAATGTGTTAAAATTTTAGTCAAACTATGAAAAATTTTTGTTTTTTCTTCTTACCCTGCGGTGCTTCACGTTTCATTATACGCTCATAGGGACTCATTGATAATCCAATTTCAAAAAGAAGAATTGTCAAGAAAACATCGATCAATAAGCTCCGCATCTTTGCACACTTTGCTCACAATTGAGCTCCAAAAGTTTTATTTTTATTTTTTTTTATATTTTCAGAAGTTTCTCATTCACACGTCAGCAATTGATTTCCGTGACGTTTTTCTCTCTTTTTCTTCCTGTCTATTTTTTGTGGGAATGTTTTCGTATCAATAATAATTAAGAGCTGCAGCTTATCACAAGAACATATGTTTTACATCGTTGACAATCGAAACAGAACTGCAAAAAATTTACCTCATCTCTCTAATTGAGTCTTTGCTTGTTTACTTTTTTATTTTAGAAATTTTGAATGTAGTAGTGATGGGGCACTGTTTTGAAAAATTTTGTTAAATTTGAATTTTTAAAAACCGTTAAAAAATTGAAAAATTTTTAAAATTTTAAATTTTATTTTTTATTTAACATAAAGGTCTATAAATTATTTCACATTAAGAAAAATTCTAAGGTTCATCATTTGCATGTATACTTGACTGATATATGCATACTTGCATGTGCAACTTGAATGCAACTTGACTTAGTCAAAAATGTCTCTAATTTATTCAAATTTTAAAAAATTTATTAGAAAGTCAATATTTCTTTAATTTACCAAAGTTTTGACCAAATTAAATAAAATTTGAATGTTTTAGAGAAATTTTTATGTAAGTCAACTTGCACATATTAAGTCAAGTATACATGCAAGTGCCGAACCCAAAATAATTCTAACTAAAAAAAACTTTTTTGTATTTTTATTAACAATTGATTGTGTAGAAAATTGACACTAATTATATTTTCATATACAAATAAAATTCATTAAACATTCATAATTCAGTTATACAGCATGCTTGTCAAAAGCATTCATTGACTTGTTGCTACAAAAATATATATGTTAAAATTTTTGGTGAACATTAATTAAAACTAATCGAGATCTAGAAATATGAGGTTTCTCTATTTTTATGAATTATCTTATATTAATGGAATATAGAGGTCACTTAAGTTCGGAACATTCTGTTTTTTTTATTTATTTTCCATGGTGGACGGATAGAACTATTTGCTGTTATTTTTCTTTTAAAAATATGCGTTCTGCGTTCTAAAAAATTTTATATGTAGTAAAAAAATTTTTATAAGCCTAATAAAATTTACTTTTTAGCCTGGTAGTTGCGACAGGACCGTTGGTCCTTAATTTGAATTGGCGCGATCTTGCGAGGTCCTTAATTTAAAAACAAAAGAAACGTTAAAGTTTCATGTTTTTGTTGGAAATTTTGTAAACAAAGTTTGAAAAACAAATAAATATCTTTTGCAATACTTTATCTGAGTAACGGGCATGATATATATTGTTATTAGTTATTGTAATAGCTCAATAAGACAACACCATTTCTTTAAACTCATTTTGAAACTCGTACAAATTGGTAAATGGATAAAATTTATTGTTTACAAGGTAAGATCATTTTTACCAGAAAAAGACTATTTTTCCTGCAAAACACTTTATGAATGATATTATTTGAAAGAATACAGTGCTTCAAACATTAAATACCTTTACTTAACCTTTCAAAGTATGTTATGTTTTCATCTTTAAAAAATTAAGTTTATTTTTATAATTCTCATATTTGATTTTTAAAAA
>JACWBX010001401.1:0-26175 GCA_014622435.1 Polypedilum pembai
ACATGTTAGAAGTGATTTTTAAGACATTGATCTTTAGTGCATGGACTCCGGACGCTAGAACATGATCTTAAGAAATTTACTTTTTACTATTTTAGACAAATCATGAGAAACAGTGAACTTTATTCGAGCAAAAATTTCAAATAAATTTCAAGTAAAATTATTCGAATAAAATTTTTCAAATAAATTTCAAGTAAATTTATTCGAATAATTTTTATTTTTTATTCGAGTAGTTTTAATTGATTTTTATTTGAAAATTTTATTCGAATAAATTTTATTTGTTTTCTACTTATTTGTGAATCGATTTCGGACTCTGGTTTGATGTAAAAACAATTTTATTATCTTTTTTATTTTTATTTAGGTTTCAATTCAGGCAGCTCAACTCTTTATTCATACAGTCCTGATTACATTCTCATGCATGACGTTGTCATTGTCATTTTTAATTATCGACTTGGGCCACATGGATTTTTAAAACTAAAAGACAAATCTTTAAATGTTCCTGGCAATGCTGGAATGAAAGATCAACAAATGGCAATGAAATTTGTGAAAGAAAATATTCAAAATTTCGGTGGCGATCCTAAAAATATAACTTTGATGGGTCATAGTAGCGGTGGCAGTTGTGTTGGTGCACACTGTGTATTAGAATCATCAAGAGGGCTTTTTGATCGTGCAGTTTTGTTGTCAGGTTCACCAGCTGGTTTTGAAGTGAATGGTAAAAATTCTGATTGTGTAAAGCAATTGGCAGAAAAATTAGAATTCAAAGGAGATTTAGAAAACGAACGAGAAGTCTTAAAATTTTTAGAAACTGTTGATGTTGTAAAGATGGCAGAAATCGCTTCTGGTTTAATTCCAATGACAGCTGCACAAAAGGATGGCTTAGCATTTGGTCCTTGTATTGAAGATATTGAAACTGAATCAACTTTCATGACAAAACTTCCAAAAACTTTATTAACTACAGCTTGGTCAAAAGATATTGATATCATTACTGGTGGAACAGTTGATGAAGGATTGGTTTACAAATATACAGATGATGTTGATTTGTCAGAAGAAATTTTATCAAAAGATTTAAATTTGGATAAAGATGATACAAAATTAAAAGATTTCGTGCAACGACTTGAAGATTTTTATTTTACTAAATTTGAATCCAAACAAAAGGGATATGAAAAAGTAAGTTCAAATCAGTGTTGTGAAAAAAGAATCTAATTTTTTAACTTTTAGCTACACTATCTGAATGGCTAACTTTAACAATTCTGATTCAAACAATTCTTTTTTAATCTAAAAATTTAATTCAATATTTTAGCTCAAAGGTGATTCCTTCAGATGGCTTTGTATGTTGCAAAATATTAAAGCAAGAGTTCAATCAGGTGGCAAAGGAAAAACTTATTTATATAATTTTGCTGTTGATTCGCCAACTCAGAATCATTATCGTAACAGACATTGTGGGCCGAATTCTAAAGGCGTTACTCATGCTGATGAACTGAGCTATTTTTGGAAAAATGGTCAAGGAGGAGTTCCACCCAAAAATTCCATGGAATATGAAGCTATAATGAGATTTGTAAGTTAATAAAATTGATAAAATAAACAGAGTTGTAGAATCTACATATGAGTTTTTGGTACCTGGCTACGAACGAGTATATTAGCAACTCAGTTAGAATTGTTCAACTACTGGTTCGTAGTCGGTAAACAAAATCTACTGTAGCCACTTTTCAAAAAGTAACCAAACGACTACAATATCTAAATGATCAATGAATCCAAAATCTACTAATGAATCCAAAATCTACTAATGAAAGTAGCCAAAAGTTCTACTTTTACAACACTGAACTCAGTTATTGAATTTAAACACCTTTTTTAGGATTTCAATTCTTCAACATAATTTTAATATTTTTCTTTCATATTTTTATAGACATCAGCACTGCTTTCATTTGTAATGACTGGAAATCCAAACAGTGAGAAATTAGGAGATATCAAATGGCAGCCAGTTTCATCAGAGCCATTTGAAGGATTAATTTTCAATGAAGAACTTAAATTTCAACCATTAGACGAGTCTGAAAGAATTCGTCAGATTTGGGAAAAATTTTATCACGAGACAGATACAAAATTTGTTTAAAATTATCAGTTTTATTTTTATTATTCTTCGAAACTTGGTAAATTACAAATTGAATGTGAAAATTACAGAAATAAAATTTTAAATTCAATTCTAATACAAAAATGTGTTTAATAATTTAAAAGCAGCTGTAGTGAGTTGAATATAAAATGAGAATCTTAATTAGTAAAGCTCACAGCAGTAGAGATGCCATTAGAAGAGATTAAACAATAAAAAATGTTCATTGTGTTTCTAACACACACCCACATGATGCAAGAGATACACAAAAAAGATTTAAATGAAGAATTCTTTTCTTCTCTTTTTTTACTCGCTGTTTAAGAGAATTTCTAATGAATTTTTCATGAAGCCCCTGCTTGCATTTTTAGTATTGTTTAATAATAAGTGTGTGTATGTTTGTGTATATGGATGGATAAAAGAATAAGAAATAAAAGGAAATTCAAATAAGTGTATATTTTATTTAAAAATTCAGAAAAAGTGCTCTTTGAATTCAGGGAGAATTATTATAATTTTTAAACAAACGCAAAGAGTAAGTGAAAGAAAAAATAACAAAACAAAACAAGACGACGAATTATTTCTAAATTTGTCCAGAGTTGGTTTTTATTTTGCTACAGAAATTAAAATTCCTTAAATTTTTAAATGTAAAACTTTGTTCAAATATAAGATACTGTAAAAAAGAATTAAAATTTGAGACTGCGTTACAATAAATAAACTAAAATTCCAGTAGCGAGTTTTTGTTTAAATAGACAGATGAACGCTAGAAGTTTTCATTATAAAAGATGAAGAAGATAAATTAATGCAGTCAAATTTTTCAATACTTGTTACACAAAAAAAAATCCAAACAAAGTTTTTAAATTTCGAAAATCCGTTATTTTTATAAAATAAACTTTATTTCAACTGTTAATAAATTGATAATATAATTTTTTCTAGTACAATATTGTGACTCAGAAGTCATTTTTTATTTGGACGAAAACATATTACACAAAATAATTTTAAAATTTTAAAATTATAAAATAGTTTTATTTAAATTTTTAAAAACCGTTATTTTTAAAATTCAAGTAATCAACATGGTTTCCATAAATGAAAAAAACAACTCTGAAAATAAATAAAATATTTTGTTACTTACAGCGTAGCTAATGCGTCGAAACAGAAAAAAGGCATTGAAGATCTCTTTCATGTAAATAATGACTGTATATACATAAATTAAGGAAACACATTGCATACACAAAATGCCAAATGATTGTTGACACATAAAGATTTTTTTTTCTTTCTCTCTCTCACTGTTCAAATAATAAAAAAGTAGTTTTTTCGCCTTTCTATTTGAAAGATTTGTGCACACAAGGCAATATGTGTATTTATATATTTCTCTTGAATAGCAAACAATCTTCTTCTTCTATTTCATTCTTAAACAATCGAAATTGTTTGTGTTTCGACTAAAAAAAGGCACAGCAAGGAAAAGCAAAAGAGAAAGAGATTTCGGGGCAAAGTTTTACATTTCTTTTGTATGTGCATGTTTTATGATTATTTTTCTCTCGCCTTGCAGTTTTTCTTCTTCTTTGACTCGCAAAAAAAGCTTTTCAAACAATTGAAAAATGCTGAAACATAAAAATACTCTTTTGCACGAATGAATTGTTTTGAATTTATTATTGTTTTATTATCCCAAAAAGAAACTCTTAAAAATATATGACTAGGATTAGACACTTTAAAGCAATGATAATCAATCATTTTTTCCCACTTGAGTTCATTTTTTTCTGTTATGACTACAATATTTTAAAGAGATGGATTAATTTTAAGGTAATTGACCAAAGATAAGGTATCAGTTGAGAGCTTTCCTTCTAGAAACAAAAACAATACTTAAAAACTTATCCAACGTGATTGAGTTGAAAAATTAAAGTATTTGTGATAAAATACATCTTTTATTGTGACTTTAAACCTCTGTTATAAAGTAATAAATAATTATCATGCAGTCAGCAACATAAATTCTTTTTAGAGAAAAAATTTAAAAATTCTGTTCAAATTTCAAAGTCTACACAGAGAAGAATGTTGTTCTTTTAAACAAATTTTTATATGCGTTATAAAAAGTTTTATGAACATAATAAAGTTTGCTTTTTAGGACTCATAATTATGCTTTATTGACACAAACTTTATGCCAGTTAAAAAACTTTTCTCCGTGTGAAAATTTTTTGATTTGGTTAAAAATAATTTGCTTATTCTTTGATCTCAATTTTTAATTTTATTTGATTTTTCAAATGTTGATAAATGAACAAAAATTTTGTCTTAAATCCACTCACTTCACCTTAGATTCATATCACTATAAATTCTTGCAGATGCTATAAAATTTTTTTAAAAATCTCTAATGAGCTCCCAAAAGATATAAATTTTCAACTTTTTAAAAGAAAAATTTATATTTGAAAATAATTTTTGAAAATCTTTGCATATTTTTCATTGCAGTTAATTTTGGATAAAACTATAAAATTTCTTTTGAGCTGATGTAGTGATTTTACACCAACCTGATGAAATTTTTGCTCTATTTATTCTTTTTGTTTAAATTAAAATATTTTACACAAAAATAAAAGATTTAAATCATGTGATAAATATTATATATTTATCACATAGAGTTTTTTTACTTTTCTAGTTTTCTTCTATTGAAAAACAAAATTCAAAAACCACCCAGCATCAAAACAAGTATATAAGACCAGAAAAATAAATAAAAGAAAAAAATCTGTTCCAAAGAACTTTAATCGACGTCTGCAACCATAGCACGGAAGAATAAAAAAGAGAAAGAAAGAAAAATAAAAAACAGCGCACAAGAAGAAAAAAATGATGATTATCGATATTTGGAAACAAGAAATTCTTAACCTTTTAGAGAGAGAGAAAGAGCGAGTCAGCATCAATGCCCAAAAAAAAGTTGTCTGTTTTGTGCAATAATAACAACAACAATTGTGTCTTAAGTGGAGAAAAACAATTACTTACGACATGAAAAGGAATAAGCAAGCAAGCAAGCAGGAGAGAGAAGGGCATAAAATTACCAGCATGAAAAGCCACAGCAATGAGAAAGAGAGAAGGCATAAATTGTATAATTTTACATTCAAGTAAAAGAATAATGACATTCCATGGAATTGAGGGGATTCTTCTTAAATTACCAATTGCCATGTTTGAGTTAATGCTTCGGTCATGAGAGAGCGAGTCAAGCAAGAAAAACCTGCAGAATTTACTAATTAGGAAATTTTTCAAGCTCCAAAAAATCATTCATTAATATTGATTGCATGCAATAAAATTAAAACACAGTCAGAGATTTTTAGCTCTTGCCGTGAGCGCTTATATCATGATTGAAAGTAAATTAAATGGAAAAAAATTTTATATGAAGTTTTGATGAATTTTAGATTGTAAAAATCATAATTTCAGGACTTGTGTAGTGCCGTGTTACGCAGTAAAAATTTTTCCTTATAGTTTTGTTTAATTAAAAAATTAATAAATCAAAACAAAAAATACTTTGTATTTAGCCGTTAGCAAAATTATGAAAAAAAAACAATTGCAATCTGCACAGTATTCAAGCACATGCAACAACACTACGACCTCTAAAAATATATTATAAAGAGAGTCGAATTGTAAAATCTTTCCATGCCAAAATAATAAAAACGTTTGAAATGTGTATATAAAGAAAAAAAAATTAATTTTCTCCACTGTCGGGTTGTTGCGGTGGAAATGCGCGTAAAATCGCTAAATTAATTAATAATTCATTCCATTCATTTGACTTGCGATTGCCAAAAAAGAGCGAACCGCGCTTGAATGAGCGACGTAGAGCAACCTTTTTACACAGGCTTCAAGTGTGCCTTTTTTGTATAATTGAAATTATTATAAAAGAGTTGAAACGTTAACGAATAACTCACATTCAAGCAAGTCGAGTAATTTTTTTCACACCACATTTTCTATATGTATGGCACATTAATGACCCATTATTTCTCCTTTCAAGCTTATTTAAGAGCTCTCGGCTCGGCATTTTTTATTACAGCAAAAAAATCGCATTATAAAAGCATAAATATTACTTAAAGTGTGTATAAGATGCCGAATCGAGTTTGGTATGCTGACTTTGTATGTGTAGAGAGATATATAGCGAGAGAGAGAAATAGACATGAATAGTAAATTGGTTTGCTAGCAATAAAGTCTGAATTATAACTTCAAATTGCCGGGGCTCTAAAATAGATGGATTTAAGTTAAATACTGGGTGTGGAAATTTGAATTAAATTCAAAGAACTTTATTTAAATTTAAATTGAAAGCTAAAGTTCAATGAAATTTTTGAATTTTTAGTTTGAAAACCTATTTAAGGTTCAAAAAACAGTTTTCATAAGACTTTTTGAAGTTCTTATCTACATCATTATTAAGAAATTTTAGCTTCAATAAAAATATACAACCAATATTATTCTTTTCAAAATTTGATTATTTTTTTTGCTCTAATTTCTCCTCCCTTGATTTCAAGCTGGTTTCATTGTGCGGGTCTCTTTCTTATGATACTCAGCTAGTGTCGTATATTTTTTTTCGGAGAAGTTCAAGGCTTTTCCTACATAGAGATGCGTGAAATTTGAGAAGTTTGTCTTTCATCTTCATTGTATGTGTATTTTAAGCAGAAAAACAGATAGAGAAACAAAAAGGGACGATTTGTGCACATTTGAGTGCCTCAAGGCTCTTCTGCCTATCTCTCTCTCTGACAAAGAACAATAAAAATAGACATTTCACAATGGCAAAGCAAGCAAACAAGCAAAAATAGATAAGCATAAATCTTTTAATGAAAGCTTCATGACGATGAAATTTATTTGATAAAATACACACACACACACACACATGATTTTAAATGGATAACCATGACAAATCTTTTCTTTCGCTTGCATGCTTTTTAATGTATGATGATTGTTACGGGATGATAATTGTAAAATGAGACATATTGTGAGAGACAGGGAGAATGGGTTAAGTTTGCAAGAATTAAATAAAAAACGAGAAATTCAGGAAACTTTTGATTATGTTTATTCTTAGAAGACGATCATAAATTTGAATATTTTAGGGTGAGGTTTGAATTATTTAAATTTTTAGTTTTTGATGAAGAAAAAATGAATGAAAGTTTTGAATTAAATGAAAAATATTCTGGTGATTTTTTTAAAATTCTAAAACATTTTTTGAATTAGAACTCAATGAACCTAGACTTAAATTTAATTTCATACTTGAGCTACCTTTACTTTGAATTTATTTTATACTTAATTTTAATTATGATCTTGATCTTAACTTTGGTGTTCGTTTTAATCTTAAATTAAACTTAATTTTAAAGTTGATCTTATAAAATAATTATTTTCGTTTCCTGCTTTTTCTAGTTTAGAAGTTCAATTTTGATTTTGATCAAAAACATTTTTTATTCTAAAGTTCAGTTTGATCTTGATCTTTTTATTGACCTAATTTTAAATCTCGATCTTATATTATGATCTCGGACCAATTAATCGGACCGTCAGAGAATTCCGAAAGTCTGGCGGCATGCAATTACTAGTTTTCGAAAAACATTTGAATTTTTTAATGCTTGTCAAAAGTAATGTTGAAAAAATTTAGTTCTTATTTTTTAATTGAAAATTAGTATTTCGCGCATTAAAAGAAGTTATTTTGCTCATGAAATAGACTTCATTTTATAATGTTTCGCTTTCAAATTTTCATAAATTAATTTTTTTACAAAAATTATTTTTGAAAACGCGGTTTAGAAATTTCGAAAATGTTCAAATAATAGAAAAGGGAACAATCTTAACGAGCAAGTTTCTCGATTGATATAATAATATTTCTATAAAACTCAAAAAAAATTTTAAAAAATCATCAAATTCATGTCAATTTAATGCTCTTTGAAAATAGAATCACATAAAAAAGATTAAATTTCAAGACAATTCTACTGAAATGAAAAGAAGAAATTAAAACCAAACAAGTTACAAAGAAGGTCAGCTTTCAATTAACCAAATATCTTCTAACTCAAATCAAAGAAGAGTAAAAAATCAATCGAATGAAAGGAAGTAAAAGAAGTTTGACTTTGAAGCGAAGCGAAAACATTTTCTATTAATTAAAATAGAACACAAAAGTAAAATAATTAAAAATACAAACTGAAACAACACAGAAGGGAATGAAACAGAAAAAATAAAAATAAAAGAAGTGCAAATAACAAGTTTCTGTTGTTATTTTTCGTAGAAGTATACATACATGATGTACAAATAAAAAAAAAGATATTTGAGATTAATTTTACAACTAAAACTTCTTGTGTGTGTGAGTTTTACTCTCTTATTATACCCCCATTTATAGCGTTAAAAAAGTGCAATAAAAAGTACCCATAAAACATTTTCAGATGCCTCGAAATTGTATGTTATGTGTACCTACATGCTAGAATAATAAAATTATTTAAAATAAATTTTTATCTTTCGCCTCTTTCACTGGGGCCTCGCTCTTTTTATTGCTTCAAGTTTTTATGGTCATTTTTCTTATTCTTTCTTTTTCTCACTCTCTTAATGTAAAAAAGGAAGAGAAATGAAAGAGAAGGAGGTAAAATGCAAGGCGAAATTCTTTCTCCGCTTTTTTAACGAGTGTGCTATCCATAAAAATAAACAAAAAATTCAGTTTAAATTTCAATCTGAGCTCATTTTATTTTGAATATATCAATTTCAATTTTTAATGAGAATAAAGAAACAGGAAAAAGCAGAAGCCTTTCCTTGTTTAATTGCAGTTTAGTTAAACAAGTGTAATGAACTGAAAATATAAATATTTAAAGCTTTTGGAATTATAAATTAACAAATTCAAATCTTGACAATCAGAAAAATATTTTATATCATCCGGATAAACGACTTTTGCTAAAATTTTTAAAATTTAATCAAGTATTTCAATTATACTTTCTTTTTATAAAAATTTTGAAAAAATTTGCATACTTTAAGTCATTTTTGCTAATTATGTCTTTTCTAAGAAGAAAAGAAATAATATTTTATCAAAAATATGTTCTAAATTATAAATTTCTCAACTTAAAAATTCCTAAATTTTGAACTTTCTTAATTAGGAAACCACACAAAGAGAAATAAAAAGAAAAAACTCTTTCACCCTCATAATCGCAGACATAAAGTTCAAAAATTTCAATTCAATGCTCGCAACCTCGTTCGCTTGCGAATATGGAAAAAAGAGTACAACAATGTTATGTATTTGATGATGTGTATATACAAATGTTAATGCATTATGTATGAAAAAAATTATTTCTTTTATCTTTTCCTCTTTCCGCTTCTGCAACAACAATAAAGTTTTTTTTTCGCTCTCTTTTGAAAGAGAGTAAGAGAGAAAAATGAGAGAATTTTGAGAGAGTCGAGAGAATAAGATTGAGAGAGAAGAGAGAATTTTATGTTAGTGTGTGAATGAAATTAGAAAAGAAGGTACATTAAAAATGGACTTTACCAGATGTGGTCAACAATTGTCGTGGGAAAATTTTAAAAAATTTCAAAAAAATTCAAAATTTAAATTTATTTTGAATATTTTGAAAGCTTTTATTAAAAATGTCAAAAAATTTTCAAAATTGTTCAAAAACTTTCAAAAATATTCAAAAAGACCGTAAATATTCAAAATCAAGCAGTTCTGACCAATTAGCATGTGAGTTAGTATGAGTGAGAGTTCAATGAACGCATACTACTCAGAAACGTCATATGTTCTTTTATTTTCTAAGGAAAAAAGATTTTTATAGGGAATTTCCTCACACATACAAATGTATATTTTGTGTATTTACACACTCGTGAGAGAAATGAGCATAATTCTCTCATTTACTCTCTCAAATTGCCAACCATATTGCATCTTTTTTCACATCGTTCACAGTGTATTCAACGAGCACAGTCAGTAGAGGTTTAGTCCTCCAAGAAAGTGTATCGTTTTTCTGGAACTGAAATAAAACAAAAAAAAAAAATTACAAGACAGTCAAAAAAGAGAGAGAAAAAAAATTTTTTGAGGAGAAAAAGAAGAAAGGAAGAAGAAAAAATATTTTTTTTACCTAATTTCAAACAAAAAAATTTATAGTAAATGAAAATGAGCTAAACTGGAGCTCTTTTTAAAGTGATATAAAAAATAAACAATAAAAAATTTTGTTGCTGCAAGTGAAGACTGAAAAAAAAAATTTCGGGTAAAATTTTTCGGGGCGAGGAAAAAAACAGCTGGAAAAAATCGATAAATCTAAAGAGCAAGAGTTTGTGCAGCAAAAGAAGAGAGAAAAAATTGAATTTATAAGACTGAGTTCTTTAAGCCAACATAAAAGAAAAAAAAATTGTGTGTAAAAAAGGAAAGAAAAATTTTTGGATAAAAAATTAATGTTCCTGATTACTGGTTACGTGTATTAGATATTAATAGTGAAGAAAGAATAAAAAAAAGTCCAAAATTATATCAAGCAGAGCAAAAAAATAAAAATTTTTTGAGAGAAAGTTGTGAATTTATTTGTGAAAAAAAAAAATCCCGCATATCTTCAAAAATTTTTGGATTATTTCATCAAAGCCAATTCAATACAACAGAAGGAGAAAAAAATTTTTTCATCACACTTTGGATTAAAATTTAGTGCCAAAAAAAAGAAAGAAAAGAAAAATAGTTAGAAAAGCAGAGCAAAAAAATAAAATTCATTTTTGAAAAAAATGCATAAAATCAATTTGTGGTGAAAAAGAAAAAATTTGTGTGACCCAAAAAAAGAATAAAAATAAATTTTCTGTGGATTACTTCGATATAAAAAATATTTTCAAAAAAAAATTAAAAAATGGCTATGACAGCATTATATCCGAATTATGACATGTCACAAACAATGTCGCACCACCATCATCACCATCATCATCATGCATCGTCAATGCAACAATCAAATCGTTCCGCTAGCCTTCAACAGCAACTAGCGGCACACCAACAACAACAACAACAATCTCAACAGTCACCTCAAACACAACAACAACAACAACAGCCACCTCAGAAAGATTATAGCATACCATTGCATGTGGATTGTAGTGTCGAATATGAGTTGCCGAATCAGGCAAAGCCACCAGTTGGTGGTCGTGTTGAGCCATTGCTGATGATTCATCCGTGCTATTTTCGCAAAATGGAAAGCCAACGGCGAAGTCCATTTATCAATAATATGCCAAATTCAAATGTTGTCTCGTCAACTGCACGCAGTAGCTCACAATCAGTTGTATCGACAGCTGTTCCTAGTCGTCGTATTGCTGCAACTCAAAATGCATCACAAATGATGAACATGACTAACATTCATCATCAACCACAACCGCAACAGCAGCAGCAACAACAACATCAAAATTTGCAACAGCAACTTGACGAATATGTGCAACGACAAATGGCTCATATTTCACAGCAAGCGCAATTTCCTTCAATTGCGCAGCAGCAGCAACAACAACAACAGTCAAATAGTCAATATAGCATGCCCATGCAGCAGCAAGTAACTGGCAGTGGCAATTGGGATCGATATTTGAATACTATGCCAAATGCATCAATGCTGGGCAAGGTGAATATACCAAATCAAAACGCTTATAAAAAGAGTGGCCAGAAGCGCCATTTATCAACGGCAACTTGTGCCAATAGCAACTCATATTCGACGACGAGCCATATTGAGGGCGCATTGCCCAATGGCATCGCACGATGGGATGAAAAGACTGCAATTATGGCCACAATACCGCGCGATTTCTCAGAGTCTTCAGCAGCTCAGAAGCGCTATTGTGGTCAGCAACAACAACAACAACCAAGTGCTGTTCAACTCATGAGCAGCAGCATTAAACGTGAACGTGATCCGATGCTTTCGGGTGGCTGTATTTATAGTAATAGTAACAATAGTAATAGTAACTTAACGACAGACATTAATAGTTTAGTATCGACGGGATTATGGCCAATACAAAAAAGTCCAATGGCGGCCATACCAAGCAGCAATTATCATCAAGCCGGTCCCGATTCAATTCCAAATAATAATCATAGTTCCAATAGTAATAATACTGTTAGTAATAGTAACAAAAGTCAGCGCCAAACGGTGGTCGCAGGCAGTAATAACACGGTAATTCATCATTCACATTTTGTCGCTCAACAACAACAACAACAACAGCAGCAGCAGCAGCAACATCAAAATGATAAACAGCAACAACAGCAGCAGCAGCAAATGTTAAATAATGTGAATAACAATAATAATAGTAATAATAATAACAGCAACAACATCATTACGGTCAAATGTCGTCAATATCGTAATTCACATCGAATGCATCCGTACATGATGAATATGACTGCGCCATCGGCAGCCGTCAATAATGCACTCGCCGGTGTCTCCTCTTATTTTCCACAACTCAATGCGCCCTTCTCGCAAATACAGCAAGTTTCGTGCTATAATGTGTGATTAAATTAAAAAAATTTAAAATTTTTTGTGTTATAAAAATGTAAAAAAAAAATATTATGATGCATAAATGTGGGGTGTGATATATGAAAAAAGAAAAAAAACTCTGATTTTTTTATCATCATCATGTTCTTGGCCTTCATTGTTTTTCTTTTTTTAAAAATAGAAATGTCGTAAATTTAAAACAAAAATTGCACGAGAAAAATTAAATTAAAATGTTGTGATGTGCTTTTGCTTATGACACATTTTCTCTCACGAGTTTTCTATTTATTTTTCTTCTATGATTTAGTGAAATTTTTTATTGCATTTTCATGACTTTATTTGTTTTTAAATTGAATTTTTTATTAGTCAACAACTTGAGAATTTTTAATTCAATGTGAATGATTTGAAAGGGAAATGTTGTGAATTTTTTGAAATATAAAACAACAAATTGGTTGAATTTTTAACAAACTAAAAACAAAAGCAATTGTAAAGTTTTAATGATAAAAAATCAAAAATTTTTGTGCTAAAATTTGAAACAATTGAAAAGTTTTTGAAATTTTAATTTTGATATTTAAAAATTATCAAACGTGAACACTTTACTAATTTTAAAATTCTTTTATTTTCTCTCAAAGTCTTTTTATGTTTTTATTAGGAACTTTTTACAACTGTTCTAGCCTAGTAAAAATATCAAAAGAGCAGAGTTCAACATATTTAGATCGTGACCTACTGCGAAATATTTTATGTTGAATTTAAATTTTTAAATTTTTTTCAACTACTTTTGACATCTAAGTAGACCACGCTGTAAAAATAGAAATTTTTACATTCAATAAGAAGAAATTTTAAAATCATTAAAAATTTTCATAATTTGAAATTTTCAAAACAAATTCGGACTGAAATTTTCAATAATTGCAGATAATTGTGATAATTTGACTTGAAAAAAGCAAAAATTAGGCTTGAGAAATAGTTATAAAGTTTTTAAATATCAACAATTTCAAAAATAATCAAAATTAATTTTTTCACTGAAAATCCAATCTATCACACTCGAAAAATATTTTCTTTCGTCGCAATTGACCTTCTAAATTCTTGTTTCATTCACTTGATTAATTTTCAATGTCGTTTCATGGACTGATTTATGATTCATAGTTTTTTCCATTCTTATAAACTATTAGAATATTCTCGAAACAAAAAATTTCCAATCAATTGATTTTTTGTTGAAATATTTTATAATTGAGTGAATTTTGATGTCGAACTATTGAAATTTTAAATTTTCAAAGTTCAAAAGAATTTTTAAAAACAGTTTTGTAAGAATTATAAATTTAAATAGAATTGAATTGAATTCAACAAGAAAACATTTGAAAGAGGAAATTATTTTGACTTTTAAAATTTTGATAAGAAGAACAAAAATGAATAATGAATTTAAATTGAAACTGAATTGAATTAAAAAGAGAATTCAAAATAAGGAAGAAGTTGAAAAGAAATTTAAATTTTGATTGTATTTGAATTCTTATGAAATAATCAAAATAATTTGGGAGATTAAAAAGTGAAAATTAAAACATTTCAAAATTTCTTAGTATTGGAGCTTTGAACTTTAAAATTTAAGCCTCATAACTTGATATCATTTATCTTCATCAAATTTTATAACCAAGTCGCTTTTATATTCATATTCTGTTTCAACTTTGAACTTCAAAAGTTTTCAAGATCAATTTTGTAAAATTTTAACGTAAAACTCACTACAGTTACTGATTTCAAGTGAATGTTAAAGTTTCATTTTTATCTATCAAAAACTCAAAATTTCTATTCTTTTACTTTGAATCAAAGTTTCTTAAAAATCTTTCAAAATTTTCGGCATCTTTAACAATTTCTATGGTTAAAAATTTTCTTTTTCCATTTTATTTAATAATTTCTTATCTTTTTACTCTAAAAATTCTTATGAAATTTGCTCTTAAAAATTCATTTCATAATTTACATCTTCATATTAATAAATTACAAAACGAAAGATCGCTCGAAATTGAAGTAAATTCAATTAGATTCATTATACAGTATGATTCACTTTAATGAATGTTTCTCTTCATGCATTAGCTGTCAATTGCTAATCAATTATTCATGAATATCTTCATAATTTCAAAAGTCATAAAAAAATATTCAAAAGTTTAATATTGAATGATTCAATGCACATTGTATGACATAACAGAAATTTTTAATGATGAAATATCAAATTTATCTAGTTAATCACTTTTCCGGCTGTAATACACATCGAATCTCTGTAATTTTCAGTCATTAAATACGAGAAAGAAATTTCTAATTATGAACTCAATTGCTGATAATTTTGCACTAGATTTTCCCATTCAAGTTGATTATTTAATCGCTTTTAACTTCAATGTTAAAGGCTCAAAGGCCAATTTTCATTAAATCTACAATATACAATTCATCAAGTGTTAAAAATTAAGGAAACATGCTCTTCAAAATTCGCTATAGACATAGACATTGAAAAGCTAACTGAATCACCTTCATCAGACACTCACACACATTTTTTATTTGATCGTAACCTACTAACCGAGTTGAAATAAAAAAGTTTCTTTACTTTGTTGATTAGCCAAAAATGAAGAAAGAAGAATAAGAAAAGAAGACTAAAAACATGATGATGATTAAAAAAAAGAAGATAAAAAAAGTTTTTATATTTTAAAATGAGTCATATTTTTGAGAATATTTTCTTTTGTTTTAAGATCTTATTAAGAATTCTTGCTACAAATTAAGAGACTCAAAAATTTAATTTAAACTATAAAAATTTCAAATTTTAAGAACTTTTTGAAATGTAAACAAAAGCAAAATTTAAAAATGTTAATGATTTTTTGAAAAAGTTTAAATTCTTTAAAAATGAGCATTAATTTTTGAATATGAGCTAAAAAAGTTGTAATAATTTAAACAAATCAACAACATTTAGCGAAAAATTTCAAAAATTGTTCATCTTAAAACTTGAGCAAATAATTATAAGATTGATTAAGAATTTTGTTGTGAGCAGCTCATTAACAACTGAGCAACAAATTATTTTAATATTAATAGCGTAAAAGTTGTTATTTTTTTAACAAAATCAACGTTAATTGCTCTTAATGATTTAAGTTGAAATGTTTTGTTTTATTTAAGCTTAAATTTGACTCATATGTAAAAAATAAAACACCCATTGAGTGCATCACTTAGACACACAGAACACATATGTAATGGAAAATTAAAGAAGACATATTCACACTATCGTAATGTATGTGAATTAACATTATTATTATTATCATATTATTCTAAAATAACGATAGAAGAAGAAGAAAAAAAGTTTTTTTTCTCACCTACACTGACATACACATACTTGGAATGATGGATGATGAAAAAAAAATTGAATCATGGAGCAACTTTTTCGTTGCATTTTTAAATGTGATAGTAGTTTTTACTCCAAAATTAAAAAAATAAAAGAAAAAAAGATGAATGAAATGAATGATAAAAAATTATAAAATGCAAAGAGTTGCTCGAAAAATTTTGTTTTCATCAATTTTTTTACTATTTTTTCGTGTCAAAAAAAATTCTCAAGAGACAAGACAAAGAATAATATCTTATAAATAAACAGTAATAAATAATTAATAGATCGCTTATAAAAGAAATGATGATGATGACACACTTTTTATGTTCCAAAGATTAATTAAATATGAATAAAAAAGAAATTTTTGAGAGAGAAAAAAAGAACTTTTTTTGTTGCTGTAAAATAAAAAATAATTTTTTTTGCGCATGACACAGACACATTACATGAAATCTTAAGATGAATGAAAAAATAGTAATTGATAATGAATGAAAAAAAAAACAATATTTATGTGTTCCAAAAAATAAAAATTTATTTAACTGCGAGAAAAATGAAAATAATAAAAAAACTCTTATAGTGCATGTTTAGAAAAGTCCGTCGGCTTTTTTAAAAATGATAAAATTTAAAAAAAAAATTAAATTTTTGCATTTTTTATTTCATCGTCCGGCAATCGCTTACAGGCATTTTTCAGAAATTTGTTTTTACTCATCAACCTTGAATTTTCATCATCTATTAAAGAGGATTAAAAAAAGAAGTAAAGCTCTAAATTATCATCATCATTATCTTCTTCTTACTTTTCTTTTTTGTTTCACAGGAAAAAACATAAAAATTCTCTTTCTCTTTCTCTCGTCTTGAGATTTATCGCATTGTTAACGCATGAACATTAAGCCATGTCTATACATCGAGATAGATTAAATTTTATTGGACATTTTCAGTGGATGAGCATGCAACATAGAAAATTTATTTTTCAAGCTTTAATTATCAAAAATGGGCTATTAAAGTCGTAAAAAAAATGTGTGTAATGGAAGGGAAGGAAGTTTCTTGCTTGTGTTTTTTTTTTTGGTTCTTGTTGAAAGATATAGAAGAACATCAATTGTAATACAACTTTTGTAATGAAAAAGAACATTAAGAGGGAAAGCGATTTCATTTTTAGTTCTGACAGATAATTTTTGAATGTCATGGGTAACATTTTTTTTAAAAAAATTTCAATTTAGAAAGAAAATAACAGGAGAAAAGAAATCTTGATAGCGAAAACAAAGTGAATTTAGAAATTTAGTATGAAAATCACAATGTAAAATTTCCATATCAAAGCCAAAAAAAATTAAATCAAGAAGCAAAAGACATGCATGAATCTTAAAATGGTGATAGTGTGTGCATGCAGACTTACCGTTATCCATAATTGGATTATAATTAAATGCCATTATAATGAAAATTGCCATTAATGTGCTGCCGCTGCTGCTCTGGCCATAAATACATTTATTTTGCCATATCGAATTGGAGCAGGCAAAAAAAAAGAATGAGAAATGTTTTAAAGTCATGACATATGGAATTCCAAACCGACACACACATACGAAAATCGCTCTCAGGAAGTTGCACATTAAGGCAAAGCAAGCAAGCAGACATAAAATTAATTACAGTAAAATTCTGCTTTGTATCGTCCTTAAAATTGCCCTGCAGCGAACGTGTGTCATTAAAATTATGTGTGGCTGCAATTGCAACTACAATTTATGCTTTATACCAGTAATCATGTGAAATTTCCTTTAGGCTAATGCTAGTTAGAATAATTCTTGTTATTCTGGGTATGTAAAAAATTTTTGTGGTTTAGAAAAAATTAAAAACTCTTCATATCACTAAAAAATAGCGGTTATCATTGTTTCCTATTTCTCTTGACTTTTTCCTGTCAAGCCTGCATTTACAATCACTGTAAAATGCGGGAAATAACTTTTTTTTCCTCTCGTGGTCTTTGCGGTTTATCTCCTATCTTTATTTACTTTTCTCATTCAAACTTTTTTCTCTCTCTCTGATGGACGGATGTTGTTCGTTCTATGGATAATAAAAATTCTTATTTTTGTTATGTTTGGTTTAGGAAATGGTTTTTTCATTTAAATAATAAATTTGACACTTTTATATTGCTGAATTTTTGCTTTAATTCTTAGAAGTTGAAAGATTGAAAAGGAAGTTGATAGAATCTTTTGGGAAATAAAATATATAGATAGATAAATGTTTAATGAAGAGAATAAATAAGTAACAAGTTTTCTTTAATTGATTCTTATAAATCTTAAATATCACAAAAAAAATAATTTAAAGTCGTGTTTTTGTTTCTTCTTTTTAAATTCTAACTTTTTTAAAGACAATGAAATTTCATAAAATATTCAACTTAATCTAAAAAGAAAAAGAACAAGGCCTTTAAAATTCATCAATTTTTAAAATAAAACTCACAGTGAAATAACCCTCATATAGGCCACACACACAAAAAGAAAAAGAAGAAGAAAAGTTTTCAATTATTCAAATTTCCTGAATAATATTTCAAAAAATACATTAAGAATAATTGATAGCAAGCAATCAATTTAAGCATTGAAAAATTCATCAAAAATAAAGAAGCAACACAAAACCATAAAAGAATTTAAAATTGATTATTCTATCTTTGTAAAAAAAATATGAAACGGGTTTTTGTGTCACATCGTAATACAATTTTTTTTCTTCTTCTAAAGATGAAGCAAAAAAATTTTTTTCGTAAGGTTTCTGTTTACGACATTTCTTATGAGATGTAGATGAATGTTTCACTTCACTTCCAACAAAAAAAATTTTTCTTTAACGTTATCGTACACATATAAAAAACATAACAACACAAAAAAAACTTAATTCGAAGCTGCTTTTGAAAGGAAATGTGAACGTCATGAAAAAGAATTTTTTTTTATTGTTGACGACAATTTTAAAAGGACATGAAGCGCTCATTTTTGTGTAGCTAAGGGAAATATAATTGAGTGCACACAGCAAGAGAGTCATTAGAGTTTGAAGTGGCGACTGTCTGATGATAATTTATACTTTACACAGAACCAAATTAAACTACGCTGCTGCTGCTTGTTTCACATTTAGACTTGCTAATGAACGATGACTTACAAATCTGTTTGACTCTTGCAAATATTTTTTGATTTACATAAGAATAAAAAATAAATTTATTTTTTATTTTGAGGGTGAGGTTATTGTCTTCATTCAATGAAGTAAATTTTTATTCAATTTTTAAATTGAAATTTGCCATTTTATTTTTTAAACAAAAGTTTTTTGAATTTTAAAATTAACGAAATTTTCAAGCTTAAAATATAACGAAAAATAATTTTTGTATCAAAAATTTATTTTATTGAATATTAAATTTGATATAAACATTTTTAAATTTAAAACTTTATCCACCAAATTACATAAAAACTACTTTGAAATAATTTTTTAAAAGAGTTTGAAATTTGAAACTTAACGAAAGAAATTTTGAAAAGGAAAATTTAACGAAAAATATTTCCAAAGAGAAATTTGATCGAAAGAAATTCGAAAATTATTTTGAATTTCTTCTATAATCACGTTTTGATTTAGTACCACTTATGAAATTTCAAAAGCAAACATTTCATATTTTTCTTATAATTGCACGTAGCTATCGAACACTCTTGATGATGATCAAGTTACAGCAAAATGTTGCCATTAAAAATTTTATACTCTTTTGAAGAACTTTATCACAGTAAGCGGGAAAGGAAAATAAAATAAACGACAACTGCAAAATGTGTAAACACTCGAAAAACGGATCCCACTAATGGAAAAAAACGAGCTGATGACATTTTAAAATTTATTGATTCTGCTTCGCTCTTTTTTATGAACTTTTATATTTTTTTTTTGGAGAGTACACAAAACATTATCGACAAGCACTCTTATGGGTACGTTGTCGTCGCTATGTCGTTCTATGTACCTCTTCTATATTTCCATTTGCAGGTCAATATTTACTGATAAGATATATACTCACATATTCTCTCTTTCTCTCTCTACTGTCGTCTGTTTGTTTTATTAATGAATGGGCGCTGATTGTTATCAAGAATTTCAACGAGTTGTTCTTCTTCTTCTTCTTGTTCACTCGATTACTTGCTGGCTTCGTAAATATTCTTCTTTTTTTGTGGATTTTCGCTGCTACGATATTTTTAGACGTTTGGTGCCACAAAGTTTATCAACACTTACGTTCATGTGAGTCAGCCGACAACTAGACAGAATGATTATGACGTGATTTATTGACAAATGATATGTGTAACTTGAAACTTTTAAAATTTGTATTATGAGAATTAAAAATTCATTTTAAGAGCATATGACTTGAAAGTTTTGTAAAAATTTGTTCAAAATTTAGAGACAAGAGTTTTTCAAATTTTAGAAAATCGTTAAATTAGAAATTATAAAAATTTAAAAGGAAAAATGTCAAAATTTATTATAAATTATAGAATAAATTTATGAAATTATAGCTATTGCTATTTCATCACTTTATAATTTGTACAATAGCAAGAATGAAAACTGAGTACATTTCCAATTAATTGTTTTCAACTCTTTTCATGCTGTCGATAAAATAAAGCGAGAAAAAAGTTTTTCATCCAATTTCAATTTATATTTGTATGAACGAGAAAACGAGCAATGAAAGAAGAGAAAAATTCAACTTTATCCTTCGCATTCGACTTAATGAATCATTTTTCAAGCTCTATAGTTTTATGAAAAACTTTTTATTTTCTCTCTCGACTCGGAAACAACAGAAGCAATAGATTCTTCAATGCTTAAACCATTATTCTACTTCTTGAAATAGACAAACTTCATTTGAGAAATTGAAAACTTTTCCCTTATCTTTTCATCATCAATTTGAGTGAATGAAGAGAAGTAAAAAAAAGTTCTTGTGTGTCTATTGAGAGATAAATTATGAAATATGTTGAAATATTTTGTTACTTAAGGGAAGAAGAATTATTGATTTTTATCCAAATTCAATTTATTTTTAATTGAAACTTTTTGGTTTCAGTTTGATTTGCATGTGGAAACTGAAAATCAAACCGCCAATATAAGTAACTAGAAAATTTTCACTCAAAAAACCCAAAAATCTATGGGTTTTTTCACAAATTTCTTTAAAAGACTTCAAAATTGTTTTTAAACCTGGATTTTTTGACTTAATATTTTAGCTTACATTTGATTGTAGATAAGGAGAATAAAAATAACTTAAGTAGCTGTTATGATATTAAAAAAGGCTTAATATTTTCATTTTAGACTCTTTTCATTACAAAAATTAAAATTTTTTAACTTTCATGTTACCTAGAAAAGTAAACATGGTCTCAAAGAAGCATAAAATGAATAATTTTAGTAAAGAAAAGTGACAAATATTTTATCACCCTACGATCAAGCTCTTTAAGTCTCTAATACAGAGTTGTAAAAGTAAAATCTACTTTATAGCTTTTGGCTACTGGCTACGGACTAGTAGTTTAACAACTCTGCTTTAATAAATAAATTTGTGATTAAAACTTTTCAAATCTTTATTTCAGAGTTCATGTCTGTCTCTATAATTCACTATCAGCTCAAGTCATTTTTGCTGTCACTCACATGTACATTGATTTTGTCATTAAGCACATTCAAGTCAGTTCACAATAACAAGTAGAATCTCGTTTTGGCAAATCGACAGTTTGTGTCTATAAACAGAGCAAAAAGTGAAAGAGAAGGAAAAGATTTATATCTTGTCACATTTTAAAATTTTGCTACTCTATATTTGCGGTAAAAAAAAAGATAAATTTTCCATTTTCTTTTCTCTTTTGTATGTCATTTTATCATTCTAGACACAAAAATAACAGAATGAGAAATGATGACATGAAAAGCAGATGAGAGAAATTTTCTATGTAATGCAATTTTCCGTTCATATATATTGTTTAAGTGATTCAAATGGCAAATGCAGAGACCGAGCTTTACTGTCTTTTGTATGAAATGTGATAAAATTTCATTCTTTATTGCTGTTTCTGGCTAAATTAATAATATTTCTTGATTGTCTTAATTAATGAAGTAAATTTATTTGCTTCTGTAATGATTATGAAAAGGTTTATGAACTATTGTTTATTTTACTTCAATGTTTTTGACATGAATTTATTGATAAAGAATAATTAAATGGAAAATGTTTTGTCTTTTTTGTGAAACAACAAACAAAAGAATTTTAGTGATTGAAAGTTATTTATGTGACATTAGACATGCGACATTGATAAAACACTTTCGTAGTATGTAACATGTGACAATGATACAAACAAAATTTTTTGATTTTGTCACATTTTCAAAATATTTAGAAATTTTCGATTTGAAAATGAAAATCAAATTTCCAAAAATGTTTGAAAACGAGTAGAAAAGAGGTACTTTGAAATCCACGTCTCTTGACTGCTCTACAGATGCTCTTAGCACTAAGCTAACAACTCAAAATTTAGTAAATTGCCAACATAAAGCTCTTTAATAACTCTTATAATGAGTCATTAATGTTATCAGTTTCTATAGAGTTCAACAAAAACTATGAAAAATTTGTTTGCAGGGAATTGCACTTAAATTGTTATGTACTTGAAATTATAAATTCTAAACTTTTGAAATTTGTGCTTCATAAGTTTAAATCATAAATAAAAAATTTAAAATTTCATCTCAATACAAATATAACTTTTAGTCTGCCATTCATTTATAAATTTAAAAGGCGGATTATGAGAAGAATTTTAAGCCTGCCGTTGAGGATTTAAAGTTGATTATGTATTTTAACAAAAATCAATTTAATAAACTCAAAAAAGGCCACAAAACCAATTTTCTTTTCCTTCTCATCTCATCAAAAATTAAAAAACTCTCTCAAGTGTTTGATTATTCACACGAAATCTTTAATAACACAAAAGTGAAGAAAAAAATTTCAAACTGTTTAAAAAATCATCATCTCAATCATGTGGTAAAATTTTTTCTATATATTTAATTTAATTTATCCCATTTTCATTTCACCTTCAATTTTATAATTTCAGCTTTTTTGTGTTATTGAAAAAAGTCAGAGAGAAAGAAAGAGAGAGAGAGAAATGTGAAGAGTAAATCGTTAAAATCCCCGTGAAATGAATGAATGAATGAGTGAGAGATAAAGAAGAAAAAAGAAATGAAATGAAAGCAATTTAAATCAACCCAGAAGCTACACTCACGTGAAAAATACGAGTAAAAGAAAAAGAATAAAGAAAGAAGATAAGTGTAGAGTGAAATAGAGTTTAAGGAGCTAGAAAATTAAAAGAATTTTTTTCGTAAGAGTTTAATGGATAGAAAATTTTTCAAATTTTGCCTTTAATTACGAAATTTCTTCAAAAATATTAAAATGTTTACTGATTTTTAAAGTTTTTTCAAAAAACAAAAACTTTTTCAAGCAAATTTCAAAAATTTTTCAAATTTAAGTAATTCAAAAATAATTTTTACAAATTTTAATATTGTTCAAAAATTTTTTAAATAAATTCTGAAAATCATTCAAAATTTCTTTAAAAATTGTTAAGATTTTTCT
The DNA here is from genome assembly GCA_014622435.1 of Polypedilum pembai. Taxonomy (NCBI): domain Eukaryota; kingdom Metazoa; phylum Arthropoda; class Insecta; order Diptera; family Chironomidae; genus Polypedilum; species Polypedilum pembai. Next base: position 23,352 of record JACWBX010001401.1, read on the forward strand.
TAACGTCATTAAAAAATCATTTTATCTTTTGTAAGATGTATACCTTCCCTAAAGGTGTGATAATTTAAAATACTTAAGAAAAAACTTCACAAACAAGTTGAAATGAATGTGAAATTATCACTCTTCATTTTATTATAATTTTTGAGAAATGTGAAGCATATGTGAGATGTTTGTATGTCTACTTACACTCCCAATTCTTTTTTTTTATCTCTTTTGACTAACATAAAAGATCATATATAAATTATTTTCTTCTATCCATTTTTTTTAAAAGAAGATAAATTGTTTCTTCTCACATCGTTAAGTCTTTTTTTCTCTTCTATCTCATCGCAGAAAAATGACACAATAGAAAGATGATGATGACTTGTCCGAGATCTGTTTTCTGTTTCTCTTTTCACAGTTGTTTTTTTTTGCATTCTTTTATTTTTTTAGAGTCAGAGACAACAAGATAAAGAAAACACATTTCTTTTTTCATTTGTCTCCTCCTCTTATTTCATCAGTCATGTTGTTTCCTTGGAAATGTATAAAAACTAAAGAAATCAATAATTCATCAAGTTTGAAAGATTTTTTTGAGACTAGACTGAATTTTTTTTAAAAATTCTATGATGGTCTATTTTAATTGCTTCTTTTCTTTTCTTTATAAAACTATTGAAAATTCGGACTGAAATTCTAGAAATAGGAATTTGACGTTATTGAAATTTTTTCTAAATTTTTGTTGTAACTTTTTGATATAGTCTTGATGTGGTTGAAATTCAAGAGTTTCTAGGGATTGTCCGTCTGCGTTGGCAAAAGTTCAAAAGAATTCATTAAGGAAATTGTTGATGGCGTTTCAATCGATTTTCAAAAATGATCATACGCAATGTATATTTGTCTTAGCGGATTTTTCGAAGCTTTATCTATCTAGAAATATCCACAGACACACGAACATTCAGAAATTCTACCTTTTAAAACTTCTTTGAAGTTTAATAATTTTTTATATTTGCTCCGTTAACTCAATCAGACCTTTAAAAATTCTCAAAATTGCACAAGCTGCTGCTGTTTTTTAATCTCTAAATTGAAAGCTTAAAAAAATTTTCGTTTCCATTAAAAATGATTAAATCTCTTTCTGTATTTTGTTCAACAATTGGCACACCACAGAGGTATTTAAAATCAAGTAACTAAGTAAGTTCTTTCTCTCTCTCACTTTTATAAAAAGAATTTTTTTGTATGCATTGTATGTCGTCTTAACTACATATATATTCCAAAACTAAACAATGGACCTCTCTCAGCATAATATCATACAGATTCTAATCGCCAACGTCGTCATCGTCCCTTTTTTGTGTCATTGAATATCTTTCTCTCTTCTGTGTTCATAGGAACGAAATTAAAATTTATCACTTGGAAAGGCAGGCAGGCAGGCAAGCAGGCAGAAGCAGCAGGTATAAAGTTTCACTCAGTATGCGTTGTTTAGGGTATGACAGCTTATTATTATCCTTAACGGGTCTCTGATTTCACAGATTTTTTATGATTATTTGTAATTTTACAGGTCAGAAAAATGAATGATAGCAGCGAGTGCACGGTCCTTTTTTCATCATCAACAACCATATTTCTTTTGAAATTGACTTTGAGCAGATGAGAGAGTGCGATTTGAAATTATCTCCGGTTTTGCTTTTTTCTATTAAGGGGAAAAAATTGATGCCAATAAAACAAACATTAAAATCATAACAAAAAAATCTTTTAGAAAGGGATTGAGAATGAATAGAATTTCATTAAGTCTTTTTATCTTTAAAACATAAATTTTTGTGTAAAATTTTCTCTTATTTTATTTTTTTATGATCATGTTCATCTGTTCCTTGTTATGAAATGATTTTTTATGAGATTTCTCTTAATTTATTAATTTTTTTAAGCCTAAAGGAAAAATTTATTAGGCTCCAAAATTTTTACTACTTTTTTCAGGTATCTAATCATCTTCACATCATTATTTTTTCTTGGGAGTGTTGCAATTATAATTAAATGGCGAGACCATAAGGTTGATGGAATTTCCTAGTAAGTTTTAGTTATTATTGTTAAAGAGAAAACAAATTTTCATATGAAACTAAAAATTATAATTAGTAAAAACGCTTATGCAAAAAGTTTTGAAATTTTATTTTCAACGTATTTTAAATTTATGAAATTAATCACTATTATTGAGTAATGATGAAGGAAAATGTCTCTGAGAAAAAATATTTTAAAAATTTAATTTTTTCTTTTGCCCTTTTTAGGGCTTTATATTACTGTTGAACAGCAACAATAAAACAGCCATTTTCAAGTATATTTTTTTTAAATCAAACCGATACTGCTGGTTGTTTTTCTCTATCACTGTTTTTCAAAACTATTTTTCTTAAGATTTGTAAACAAAATTTCACAAAACTGTATTTAAACAAGTTTTTTAACACTTATACTACTAAGACTTCTCTAGCATTACGCTAACGAATTGTTTTAGGAGCTTAAATGTTAAAATTTTGAGAAAGATTGAAATTCCCAGGGGACAGACACGGTGGCAAAGTGGCAGAATTTCTTTAGAAAAGTGGCAAAACTGGCAAACATTTTTTCCACCGTGTCCACCCTCCTGGAAATTCATTATCTTTTTAGTTTACATCAGAGACATTTCCAGGTAGCCAATAACAAACTTTTGATTACTCATAATTTTTCTTATGAAACTATTCAAAAATTTTAATTTTCACTTTTTTTAAGTTTGAATCCTTCGTTGAATTTAAAATTTTCTTTACCAAAAAGAAATAACTCCGAAACATATATCTAATAAACGAAAATTCTTTTAAAATAGCAAAAGAGTAAAAATATATATTTG